>CM065384.1:14365000-14540000 GCA_033060915.1 Euryodendron excelsum | reverse complement strand
GAATTCAAGTCAACTTTATTAAGTCTATGCATACTTGATGAAATCTTCTTTTGAACACCTTCAATCTCTTCCAATGCAAATCATTTATTTAAAGATGGAATATGTGTCATTGTTCTATTTGGTGCATTGCATGACTCTTGATGCATTTGTTTGAACTTAGCTTGTTGTGCATCCACTTTGATATGTATTAGATTTTAAGTCAGACTCTAAGTCTAGATTATAATATTTATTAATCTGCACCTGTCGTGCCCCGATTTTTGGGGAGTCCAAGGTCCTTTCGGCTTGGAGATCTTAAAGCACGGAACTCTATCACTAGAACTCGTCCTCCTAAAAGGACAAGTGCAACTTGGTTTGAAAATTGATTTGACTAAGGGCTTTTTAGAAAAATAGGAGTCGCCACCTAACTTGATAAAGGTGAGTTAGGGCACCTAAAACTAAGCGTTAATCCGAAGATTAAACTTAGAGTTTTTGAAAAGGGTTTTTTGAAAATTGCCTCAAGAGAAGGTTTTTAAGAAAATAGGTTATTTGGCAACCTTTGGAAATGTTTAAGCCCTTTTTGAAAATAACTCCATTTTGGTCTTTCGAACACAGAAATCTAAGGTTCGGGGGTTGGTTACGTGTAGGGAAGATATCCTAAGATCATCACCCTACCCCACCCTTTCGGTACCTACATGTCTAGTCACCCTTTTGTTTACTCACTAGAATAACCGGTCACCATTGTCCACTTAATATCCACTTTTAGAACTTTGAAAAAGGGATTTAGTCATCACATTTTGGATGAATGATGCATGATGTAAGTTTTGGAAAAAGTTTAAAAATAACGGAGGTTTTGCAAGAGTTTGGAATAGAAATTTTGGATTGATTGGAATTTTTGAAAAAGGGATTGGAGTTGAAACAAAAGTTATGACTGCACCATTTTAGGTTGCCTACGTATCTCATTTGGCGAGAATCAGATCATTCGTAGTTCGGGCAAGAGCCCGATAAAAGATAGGCGTATTAGGGCTTTTCGAAGGTTAGAAGACACTTTAGGTCTTTGAAGGAGTTTAAGATACTTTGAGGTCTTTGAACCAATTTAAGACACTTTGAGGTCTTTAGAAAAGTTGAAGACACTTTGTAGTCTTGGAAGTTTTGACTTGAAATTGGAAGTGAAGTGTTTTGAAAATGCTTTTGGATTGACTCTAAGGGAGTGTTGGAAAAATGATTTGGCATGACTCAATAGAACTTGAAAGCGTTTTTGAAGTCTTGTTTTGAAGACCTTGGAGGCATGACTTTAGAATGTTTGGATGAATTAGTTTTTGAAAGTGGTTTTTGAAAATGGCTAAGCATTTGAAATCCTAACATGGATAACCTTAGAAGTTATTCTTGATTTGTCACTTGTCCTTGGAATCCCTAACCATGAGAGGGCTAGGGACACATTAGGTTTGTGACTCTTGGAAAACATTTTTGGAAAGGTTTGGAAGATGGAATGTAAGAACATTTGAAGAGTTTATGGAGTTGGTTTTTTGAAGTCATGGGGATAGGAGGTTTTGAAGGAATAGGTTGTGAGGATAATTTGAAAGTTGGAATGATCATTTGAAAAAAGGGTTCAAGAGTTGGAACCTTGAAGTGTATTAACCTTGGTTGGGTTAGCCTAGGGTTAGGGGGAACCTAAGGTTAAAAGGACTAAGGGTTAACTAACTACGGTTAAGTTAACCTAGGGTTAGGTAACTAGGGTCAAGTAACTAGGGTCAAGTTAACCTAGGGTTAGGTAAGTAGGGTCAGGTTAACCTAAGATTAGGTAACTAGGGTCAAGCTAACCTAGGGTTAGGTAACTAGGGTCAAGTTAACCTAAGGTTAGGTAACTAGGGTCAAGCTAATCTAGGGTTAGGTAACTAGGGTCAAGTTAACCTAGGGTTAGGTAACTAGGGTCAAGTTAACCTAGGGTTAGGTAACGAGGGTCAAGCTAACCTAGGGTTAGGTAACCAGGGTCAAGTTAACCTAGGGTTAGGTAACTAGGGTCAAGCTAATCTAGGGTTAGGTAACTAGGGTCAAGTTAACCTAAGGATAGGTAACTAGGGTCAAGTTAACCTAAGGTTAGATTGGAGAATGGTCTTGAAAGTTGTTTTGATGCACTCTTGGAAAGAATTTTGAAAACACAACATGATATGTAATGGACTTTGGTTGGTAATCTTTATGAAGATCATTTTCATGAAAATTTTGACTCTGGTCAAGCGTATGGTTTATATGGTTGGTGATTGGAGACCACTCCAAAGAAGGTTTCCTCATAGCCATTATAACCCTTATCTTGACAAGAGTGGAGGGATTAAAATTCGACATGATGATGACAATTTTTGGAAAATCATTTTTGATGCAAAGATGGAGAGAATGCATTTTTGAAACCATCTTTGGAGAAGAATTTTGAAAACCATTTTTTAAGGGAACCATTCCATCAAGAAAGGGTTCATATGGCCAATAAAAGGGAGACCACTCAAAAGAGGCTTTTATGGGGCCATTTTAACCACCTAACTTGAGAGAATAGAAACCGTAGAATTCAAAGAGTTTGAACATCATCCTTAGGCAAGCATAAAGAGAGAAGGGAGCCATTATAACAATTTAAGGCTCCTATGGCCAATATAAAGGGAGATCACGCAAGAGAGGGTTCCATGGGGCCATTTTAGCCACTAAATTTGAGAGAATGGAAACCTTGAAAATTGAGGAGTTTGAAAGCAACTTTTATGTAAGTTGAAATGCAATGATGCAAAAGTGTGAATTAGGGGGTAGAGAGGAATTTTCTAAGGCATGACTCCTAAGGTCTCACCCTAAACTTCAAGGGGCCAACTCTTGGAACAATTTATGAAGGACATGTAGAACTTAGAAATATCATGAAATTAAGAGCAATGTGAGCATTGTGGGACATGACAATAAACATAAAATGGAGCCAAGCACACAAGACATGATCAAAATAATAATATGCAAGGGGTCATGATTCACATACAAGGCTTTTAGGCTTCACCACACAAACAAGGGGCCCTTAGGCCATGCCATCTTAAAGTAGGTTAGTGAGAGATCCCCTTACATGGTGGCTCTCACTTGCTTTCCTCTAGGCATGATCTAGGAGCCCTCTTGGCTCAAGCATGCAAGAAAGGGGGGGGGGTTGAAGATGGGGATTAAAATAGAGAATAGCCTAAGTAGGCTAGGAGGGAGAAGAGAAGAGTGGGGAAGAGCACAAATGTAAAAAGGGATACCACCTTTAGTCTTCAATGAATGTCTTGATTGGAGCTTGAGTGACTTCAAGAAAGCTTGAGAGGCTACTGTGGAGTGTACAAGTGTGTATGGGGCTTTGTATATGGAGTGTATAGGCTTAGGAGGGGTAGAATCTAGCCTACGTGTTGGAAGGGGAGAATATATATAGAGATTTGAGTTTCTAGAGTGATTTTGGCAGCGTTTTGTATCAATTTCGGACCTGGAATATGCAAGGGGGGAGGCCTCTATTTATATGCAATCTGGAACAGACCGTGCGCATGTGCTACATGCGCATGGCCAAAATTTGGCCGTGCGTATGCAGGACATGCGCAGGTACTGTTCCATTACCAGAATAACACGTGGCACCCTATGTACTTATTAAATCTTGACCGTTGATCGAAAGTCGGTCGATCTGAACAAAATTTGAGCACATGTAGCATACGCTCCATCACCGAGAAGAATCGCCCAAACTTTGTCTCGATAATTGTGCCAACCAGGAAGGTTCTGGGGAAATCGGTCGCACTCGGGATGTTCTCCTAGTGCATCTGATGAACTTTCATGTTTTCGAAGAGTTTGAATTATGTTAAGAAGCGTGAGATATCGTCTTGGGAAGCGTGCCAAAAAGGACACTTTTGTGGAGCGTATGTGATACGCTTCGTGGGTGTTCGAAAGTGGTTGTTTTCGTTTGATGTGATCAAGGCCTTTGAGAAGCGATCTATTCGATCGGACCATCTCGATGGAAAGATCTATGGACGAGCTTTCGAGAACTCCTTGATTTGTGCATTTCTCAAATCGGTTGACGGTGCATTATAACCAGGGAATTGGGGGAAAAGATAATTTAAGCGGAGCGTCTGCGAGATGCTCCAGGGAACTTTTATAGCGTCGTGTGAGCTTAGTGCCGTAGGGTGTTCCTTGGGCTAAACAAGGGTGTGTGGTGAGACCCTTTGCTCAAAATCCCAAGGCTGGTGCTGTTTTGAGGCCTTTTTGGGCTTCTAGGGGCAAAACGGTCATTTTAATCGAAGTTGGCCGGAAATGTTCAGGAATGGTTCGGTATATTGTGTTAGGTGTGTAGGGTTGTTCAGGGATGGTTTTGGGAGAGTTTGTCGCCGTTTAACGGGGTTCGTGCCGTGCTGAGTCGTTCAGGGGCAAAAAGGTCATTTTGACCAGAGTGAGCCGGAATAGGATTGGATTTGGACCAAATGGCGTGCAGGGGATGCCTGATGGTTTGACAACATTTGGAAGGATGGACTTATCATTTTGAGGGATTTTGTACTTCCCCAAAACGTGCCTGGAGGCCCCAAGGGGCAGATTTGGTCATTTTTCTCCGAGTCGGGCTAGCAAGCGCTGGTATTGACCTAGGTGTTGGTTCCCAAGACTGCCTGGTCTTGAAAAACTACCTGTGCAGTGTTGGTCTCTATGAATGCCTGGTCTTAGAGAGCTACTTGTAAGGTGGTGTTTGTTCCTAAGAACACCTGGTCCCAGAAAGCTACCTAGAAGGGTGGTGTTGGTCTTCGAGAATGCTTGGTCCTGGAGAACTGCCGAATGACAGACATTCTACATTGGCGGGCTAGCAGGCGCCAGAAGTGAACTGTCTGGAATCTTTGACAAGGTGTTGGTCCCCCAGATCGCCTGATCTCGGGAAGCTACCTGGATGGCATTGGTTTTGGGACCGCCCGGTCCGGAAAGCTGCCTGGAATAATGGTGCTTAAGGCTTCAGCGGATCCTTGTGGACCTGAGAAACGACCAGCTAGTTGGGTTGGAGATTGAAAAGCTCATTTTGAGCCTGGATGTGTTGTGATGTTGGAAACCGAATCCGGTCGGGTCGGAGATTGCCGAGCGGGCAAAATTGGGGTGCTTACAGCTGCCCCTCTTTTTCTGGCTTTGCTTGTCGAAGACAGAAAAATAATAAGGAAGGATCCCATGTTGACAGCAAGGCAATCGGAGAGACGATGTGTTAGTGATTTTGGGAATGCTTCAAAACCTCTTGTGGGTTACTGGTCTAGAAGATTTTGGAATTCGAAAAGTCTTGGGCCCAGGTCAAGGGTCGAGTTGCCATCTTGACACGGTTTTGGTCTAGGGCGACTGATCCTGGCCAGTGAGTGTTAAAGGGCTCGATTTTCGGCTTTTGGCAAAGCCTTTGCGAGCAAATTGGGGTTTCTAGGGAGCTTGAAATTGGTTTTGGCGGGAAACTGGATGACCGGGCGCATGTACCTCATGCGCATAGCTGCTTTAGGCTTCGGCGCATATAGCACAGGCGCCAGTTGGAATTCCCTTCTGGCGCATCTGCAACATGCGCGAGCTCGTGGGTACTAAAACAGAGCAGTTCGCGTTTCAGCATTGCGCTCTGTCGGGTTTTTGTTGATTTCGGGATTTTCTCTGAAGTGTTTCATGGAGTTTCGATCGAGAATCGTTAGAGGAGTGTCAGGTGGCGTCGGGCACATGCTAGAGATCATCACCGTCACCAGATTCTCGCCAAAATGCTAGGCTTTTGCCGAAGAATTTCAAAGGTTAGTTTTTGAAAATTTCTTTGATTTTGATGCATGTAGCTCCGTTTTTTGCAAGTGATCAGTGTATTCTATGCTTTAGAATGTTTAGAACACAATGATCGGATCGTTTTTGTGATTTGGTGGAGTTTTAGGTGTGTTTTGAATGTTTTTGTGCATTTGGGGAAAAGGGTTTTTCGCAGGACTCGAACAATTGCTTCTACAGGCTTGGGTATCGATCGTTTGTGAGGGATTTTTACACTGAGAACCTTAGAAATGTGTGTAGAACAATTGTATGAAGTTTCGTAATTTTTCAAAAAATTTTAAATTTTTTAATTTTTAGAAATTACAAAAATAGAAAAAGTTGAAGAAAATTATAAAATGAAACTTGCCGATGGTTGAAAAATCATAAAATATTTTTTGAAAATTGTAGTGATATGTTTGCACGTTTTGGGGAATTTTGTGAATTTTTTGGAAACATAGATGAAATGAGAAAAATTGAAAAGATCAAAAAATTGGATTGAAAAATTGTGTTCGAAGATGGGATGCGTGCTTTGGAGGATGGAGTTGTTTGGTTGGATGGCTTGAGGTGTTTCAGGTTGCGTTTGTGACTTGTAAAATTTTTGGGATAGTGGCTGTTTAAGACGAAACTCTGTCGAAATTTTCAAAAATTTTAAAACCCTTTCGATAAAGCAAATCTTTTTGAGAAAGGGGCTTTTGAGGGAGAAAGCTCGGAAAACCGGCTTCGAAATTTAGAAACAGAACTTTTTGAGGAAAAAGCTTAAAAACCTGTGGAGGATTTTTAAACCGGGGTTTTTGAAGGAGAAAACCCGAAAAACCGATGGCGAAATTCAGAAACTGAACTTTTTGAGGAAAAAGCTCGACAACCTATAAAAATTTGAACCGGGATTTTTGAAGGAGAAAACCCGAAATTCGGTTTGAATTTAGAAGCCAAACCTTTTGAGGAAAAGCTTGAAAACCTAGAGGGAATTTTCGAACCAGGGTTTTTGAAGGAGAAAACCCAAAAACTGATTTTGAAATTTAGAAACCAAACTTTTTGAGGAAAAAGCATGAAAACCTATAAAAATTTGAACCGGGGTTTTTAAAGGAAAGAAACCGAGGAAACCAGTTTGAATTTTAGAAATCAAACTTTTTGAGGAAAAGCTTGAAAACCTGTAGGGAATTTTTGAACTAGGGTTTTTTAAGAAGAAAACCCGAAAAACCGGTTTTGAAATTTAGAAAACAAACTTTTTGTTGAAAAAGCTTGAAAACCGTGTAAAAATTTTGAACCGGGATTTTTGAAGGAGAAAACCCAAAAAACCGGTTTTGAAATTTAGAAACTGAACTTTTTGAGGAAAAAGCTTGAAAACCTGTAGAGAATTTTCGAACCAGGGTTTTTGAAGGAGAAAACCCGAAAAACCAGTTTTAAAATTTAGGAACCAAACTTTTTGAGAACAAAGCTTGAAAACCTATAAAAATTTGAACCAGGATTTTTGAAGGAGAAAATCCGAAAAACAGGTTTTGAAATTTAGAAAACAAACTTTTTGGGAAAAAAAGCTTGAAAACCGTGTAAAAATTTTGAATCGGGGTTTTTGAAGGAGAAAACCCAAAAAACCGGTTTAAATTTAGAAACCAAACTTTTTGAAGAAAAAGCTTGAAAGCCTGTAGAGAATTTTCGAACCAGGGTTTTTGAAGGAGAAAACCCGGAAAACCGGTTTTGAAATTTAGAAATTGAACTTTTTGAGGAAAAAGCTTGAAAACCTGTAGAGAATTTTCGAACTAGGGTTTTTGAAGGAGAAAACCTGAAAAACCAGTTTTAAAATTTAGGAACCAAACTTTTTGAGGAAAAAGCTTGAAAACCTATAAAAATTTGAACCGGGATTTTTGAAGGAGAAAACCCGAAAAACCGGCTTTGAAATTTAGAAACCAAATATTTTTGAGGAAAAAGCTTGAAAACCTGTAGAGAATTTTCGAACCAGGGTTTTTGAAGGAGAAAACCCGCAAAACCGGCTTGAAATTTAGAAACCAAACTTTTTGAGGAAAAAGCTTGAAAACCTATTAGAAAATTTTGAACCAGGATAGATGGTGCCCTTGCCCTTTCACTTTTTTCTTTCTTTTTTTTTTCTTCTTTTCTTCTTCTTTTTTTATTCTTTGTTTTTCTTCTTTTCTTTTCTCTTTTTTTTTCTTTTCTTTTCTTTTTTCTTTGCTTTTCTTTTTTTCTTTTCTCTTTTTTTTTTTTTTTTTTTTTTTTTTTTCATTCATTCATCATTTTTTTTTCATTTTTTTTTATGTATATACATTGATGCATTTATCTTTGCACTTTTCGTATATTAGTGATTAACTGACCCTCTTGAATGTTGTCATTTTTCAGGATGTCGGAGGGTAGAAGCGATGGTTCAGACAGGAGGCGCCACGGGAAGGCGCCACGGATAGAGCTTGAGGAGGGTGGCAGCAGTCAAGGTAGCTCAGCTAGAGGTGGTAGCGGCAGCGGCCCTTTTACTCTAGGAGTGGGAGCGAAGGAGGGCAATGTAGTCATGTCCCGGCTCCAGGCTTGGTATGCCAGCTACACTGAGGAGGAGCGGCAAATTTTTTGTAGGGCATTCGGGTATCTGGGATCGCTTCTTTTTGTGAGACTGGTATCTGGCTTGGTTGAGGCCTCGGCCGCTTTCTGGTGCCCGGAGTTGTGTTTGTTCCATTTCAGTGATTTCGAGATGACGTCGACACCTCACGAGTATGGGCGCTTGCTGGGTTTGAGGAGTGGCTAGGACGGCATAGTAGGCCCAGACTTTCCCCAAGGCTTTATATCTATTATCTCTGGTCAGTTGGGGCTTAGACGCCAGGCTTTGGATTCGGCTTCTCACCCTGCTTTTTTGGCACTGGAGGTGGGTTTTTTGTTGGATCACTTTGAGTTTTGCACTGGTCAGATTGTTTATTCCGGTGATTGGCATACTTCCACGGAGTGGCCCATTGCTCGGATGAACGCACTTGCCCTCATCCTGTTGAGTCTTTTGGTGTTCCCTCGGGGGGATGGTCGGGTGGATGGCAGGCTCTGTTCTTTCTTGTTGTCGATCCGTCAAGGGTATTCTTACGCCCCGTTGGCCATAGGTGAGACATATGTGAGCTTTTCCTGGTTTCAGAGTGGGGAGGACACCTTTTTTAGGGTGTCTAGGCCTCTTTTCCAGTCGTGGGCTCTTGAGCACTTGTTCATTCATCGCATTACCTGTCATATATGGTAACCGGATGTTGATCCCATCTGTGCTTTGGTGAGGTCTCAGCAGGACATTACTGACAGGGTTGATTGCCCAGATTCTCAGATGTCATGGGTGACCTTCCTCCAGACGAGGAGGTCAGATTCAGTCCAATGGTATGTGGGTTTGTGTAATGTTGACTCGCTGCGGGTACGGACTTCGAGTCAGATTTTTATCCCTTTGATTGGCTTGAGGGGTGTTACGCCCTTCTTTGGCATTCGGGTTCTCCACCAGTTGGGTTGGACGCAGGATGTTCCGTATACTGCCGCAATGATAGGGTATCCAGCTTATTTTGGTGACGAGGTTCCAAGGGGCATAATGACTGAGCTGACAGGGCTATGGCAGACTCTTGGGGCGCATGATACTTCGGACGGCTCATTCTCTTTCATGCTGACAGCCACCGTTGATTATATCAGATGGTTTCGGGAGTATGTTTTGGGGGGTCCCTTGGTCCAGGATCCTCTTCTAGAGTCGCCTTTGCCTCCAGTAGGGTACGCCGATCTCTTGGCTATTGCTACCATTAGGGGGAGGCACCTACGGAGACTTTATCGTGCCTGCATGAGTGAGTTAGAGACTCAGCTGGAGACGAGCAGAGGCCAAGTGTGTGATTTAGAGAGACAGCTGGAGGAGGCATCCAGGGCGAGAGACTCTCCTCTGGTTGATGTTTCTTGGGGGCTTAGACGCCCTCGGGGATCCCGAGACACTTCCTCTTTGGTAGAAGGTGACCTGCAGGACACATTAATAGTCCAGTTGAGGGATATGGTACACACCCTTTCGCGAGAAAAGGACAACCTCCTTTATCGATGTCAGTGCCATAGGTTGAGCCAGTTATCGACTTCTTCTTTCGGGGCTTCTACCAGTGCTGGCTCCTTCGGGGGAGGGTTGGTGGTGCCACCGTTTAGTGAGCCCGGTCCCTTGCCTGCTATCTCTGATCCTGTGAGTCTTGTTGCTAGGGGTTCAGATGAGGACTCTTCGGATGGAGACGTGGATCGCTACATTGTAGTCCCTTGCCCTTGACATGACTGCTCCTTCTCCTTGTCCTTTCTCTTTTTCCTTCTTGTGCTGTGGTTTTGGTTTTTTGGCTTTCTTCCAAGATTCCCTGCATTTGTAGACATGCTCATTTTAGCTAAATTATTATGGTTCTAGTTATAACAAATCTCACCTTTTCTTTGGGATATGTCACCATTTTCTTGTCCCTGCATCAACTTGTTAGCTTAATGTGTAGTAAAACAAGCATTGTATCTATTGATAAGAACTACTTCCCTGGAGTGGGATTTTCCTTGAGGTGTCTCTGGAAGGGCCCCACATGGTTCCTTCTTCTTGGTCTATTGATTTCGAAAGAATGCCGCTTTGATGATCACAATCTCCCCTTGTCTTTTCCTATCATGGCTAGGGAATGATCCATTTGATGAATTTGAGGAGAGTGGGAGAGTGGAATGATTTTTTATTTTTTTTGCCTTTTTTGCTGTCAGCGCCTTTGCAGGTTTTCGCCGACCCTGGCTCTGTTATTTTTGCGTCTCGGTGCCCTTACGGGTTTTCACCATACCAACAGATTTGTATCTTGCCATGCCTCCATCTTTTTACTCGCGACGCTCTTTCGAGTTTTCGCCATGCCCTTGGGGTCATGCTCTTTTTTTTTTTTTTTTAGGGAACTTTTTCGAAGCTGAGGGAAGGCCTGTTTGTCGAGGCGGCAGCTTGGGAATTTCAAATGTTTGCCCCTATTCGAGAATCATCCTCTTTCTTGCATTGGACTCGATCCAGATTAGGCAGTTTACATCGATCAGAGAGGGTTTTTTGGGTCACGCTGTAATGAGGCTGGGTTATGAATTTTTGGAAGGAATGGTGTCAAAGGCTCAAGGCGTTGTATGGTTTCAGGGGTTCGCTGGTGATCACCTTCCCAGGTCTTTTTCTTTTTGTCTGTGGTTTTCTTTTCTCCATCTCCTTTCTCTTTATACGAATTTGTACTTGTATAGGGCTTATCATTTCCTTGGTTTTGCCCCAGTATTATCACTTGCACAATCTATTTACTCCAAAGAGACACTAATCGTTATTTAATCATTTTTCATTTATCATTTTGTCATTCGTTCCTCTTGCTTCTTTTTTTTTTTTACGGGAAGCCCCCCACTTTTTTTTTTCAGTTCTGCTCCGTCATTTGCCTTACCAAATTTATTTTGAACGATTTTGGATGGTGATCACCGTGTTAGGTTTGTTGGGAGAATATAATTGGCTCAAAATGAGGTCATAGCAAAACGGTATAGTGTATGGAAAAATGAATTGATGGCCTCTCATCATATCAATTTAAGCTATAGTGTCTGGAAAAATGAATTGATGGCCTCTCATCATATCAATTTAAGCTATAGTGTCTGGAAAAATGAATTGATGGCCTCTCATCATATCAATTTAAGCTATAGTGTATGGAAAAATGAATTGATGGCCTCTCATCATATCAATTTAAGCTGCCTAATCCTTGTGAGTCCTTTTGCAAGAATTTTGATGGTCCAGAAAGGGAACACATTCGATTCCTTTAATCAAAATTCACGGCCTTCTTTTCATTGTAACTAGACTTCCCTGTTGCTTTAGAAGAGAATGGGAGTTTACACAAAGTAACGTTTAACTGCATCTGAATTTAAAGGGTTGGGGAACTCCTGCCCGTCCATCTCTGCCAGTATTAGTGGCCCCCCTGTCAGGACCTTCTTAACTACGAATGGCCCTTCGTAATTGGGGGCGAATTCTCCCCGAGCTCCCTCTTGGCTGGAAATGATCTTCTTCAATACCAGATCCCCGACTTGAAAAGTTCGGGGTTTCACCTTCTTATGAAACGCTTTAGCTACTCTCTTTTTATAGAATTGAGCGTGGTAGACGGCGGCCAGCCGCTTTTCATCCAGCAAGCAGAGTTGAGCATAGCGGTCCTTGATCCATTCTGCCTCTTCAAGCTGAGTCTCCATTAGCACCCTCATAGAAGGAACTTGTATCTCGATAGGGAGCACTGCTTCACTTCCATAGACCAGCTCATATAGTATTGCCCCGGTAGAGACCCTTATCGTAATTCGATAGGCCATGAGTGCGAAAGGGAGCTTCTAGTGCCAATCTTTGTAATGGTCGATCATTTTCTGAAGGATCCTCTTGATGTTCTTGTTGGCGGCTTCTACTGCCCCATTCATCTGCGGCCGGTAGCCCACCGAGTTTCGATGAGTGATTTCGAAGTTTTGACACAACTGGCTCATCAAGTCGTTATTCAAATTGGTAGCATTATCGGTGATGAGTGATTCCAGAACCTCGTATCAACAGATAATGTGGCTTTTGAGGAATTTGTTCACTACTTTCTTTGTGACATGTGCATAGGATGCGGCTTTAACCCACTTTGTGAAGTAATCGATGGCAACCAGGATGAACCGGTGTCCGTTTGAGGCTTTTGGAGAGATTGGGCCAATCATATCCATCCCCCACATGGAAAAAGGCCACGGGGCTACCATTGAATGAAGCTCGACGGGTGGGGCCTTGATCATGTCCCCGCGTATCTGACATTTGTGACATCGGAGGACGTATCGCACGCAATTTGTTTCCATGGTGGTCCAATAATATCCTCTCTTGAGTATCTTTTTTGAGAGAGTATGGCCATTCATGTGAGGCCCACAGGTTCCTTCATGGACCTCCCTCATGATTTCTCCTGCTTCTGCTGCATCAACGCACTTCAAGGGCCCTAGGGGGGGATCTTTTGAAGAGCTCATTTCCTATTAGAAAGTATTGGGTTGCCATCCTCCAGATCATCTTCTTATCGTTTTGTACAAGTTGGGTAGGGAATTCTTCGGTCTGCATGTACCTTTTGATGTCGTAGAACTAGGGTTGTCTGTCTAATTCGGTGGAGGTGTTGAGGTAGTGTGATGGGGCATCCCAGACAAAGATCTGAAGAGGAGGGATTTCGAAACCTTCGTCCACTTTGATAGCCGTAGCTAAGGTGGCCAAAGCATCAGCAAAGCTGTTTTCAGTTCGGGGAATATGGTGGAAATCTTTTGAAACCTTTGACGGAGAGCCTTGATCTGCTTATGGTAAGGACCGTTAATTCCTCAATTTTTATTTCTAATGCCAATCGCAATCCCAAAATGCAGGCTTCATATTCGGCAATATTATTGGTGCAAAGGTCGAACTTTAGTTTGGACACAATGGGGTAGTGACTGCCCTTCTCGGATACTATTAATGCCCCAATTCCTGTGCCCTTCTTATTTGAAGCCCCATCAAAATACATCTTCCATCTAGGATCTTCTTGTTTTTTGGCCTCAGACTTGGTGTATAAGATATCTTCATCGGGGAAGCTGGGGTCCATGGGCCGATACTCCTCGACAGGGTTCTCTACCAGGTAATCTGCTATAACTTACCCTTTAACTGCTTTGCGGTTTGTGAAGATTATGTCGAATTTCGCCAGAATCATATGCCATCTGGCCACTTTGCTGGAAAGAGTGGGTTTTTCGAATAAGTACCTGATTAGATCTATCTGGGATATGAGATAAGTGGTGTGATGCAGCATATAGTGCTTGAGATGGTGAGACGCCCATGCCAAGGCGAACAAGTCTTTTCGAGTATGGTGTATTTGACCTCGTAGGGCAAAAACTTTTTGCTGAGGTAGTAGATGGCCTGTTCCCGTCTCCCAGTTTCATCATGCTGTCCTAGAACACATCCCATTGAGGTCTCGAGAACGGTTAAATACATCAGGAGGGGTCTTCCCGGGGTTGGTGGTACCAATACTGGGGGCTTCAAGAGGTACCCCTTGATGGTTTCAAAAACTTACTGGCATTCTTCATTCCACTCTTTGGGGGCACTCTTCTTTAGCAATTTAAAAATTGGCTCGCAGAGGTGAGTCATTTGTGAAATGAATCTACTAATGAAATTCAACTTGCCCAGAAAGGATCTAATTTCGGTCTCTCCCCTCGGGGGTGGCATTTCGAGGATTGATTTAATCTTAGCAGGATCCACTTCTATTCCTCTCTTGTTGACAATAAACCCTAACAATTTCCCAGAGGTGACACCGAAAGTACACTTGGCGGGGTTAAGCTTGAGTTGATACTTGCAGAGCTGGTCAAATACTTTTTGTAAATTGATCAAATGATCCTCTTGAGCTGTCGATTTGACTATCATATCATCTACATAAATATCCACTTCTTTGTGCATCATATCGTGGAAGAGAGTGACCATAGCCTTTTGATAGGTTGCCCCGGCGTTCTTCAACCCGAAGGGCATTACCTTATAGCAATACACTCCCAATGGGGTGATGAAAGCCGTCTTTTCCCGGTCTTCCTCAGCCATTTTGATCTGATTGTATCCCGAAAACCCATCCATAAAGGAGAACATTTCATGACCGGCCGTATTGTCCACCAAAATGTCTATATGAGGTAATGGGAAATCGTCTTTTGGACTGGCCTTATTGAGATCCCTAAAATCGATGCACATCCGGACTTTCCCATCCTTTTTTGGGACTGGGACGATGTTGGCCAGCCATTGGGGATATTCGACCACTTGCAGGAATCCAGCATGGAATTGCTTGACTACTTCTTCTTTGACTTTCAGACTCCATTCGGGCTTGAGCCTTCAGAGCTTTTGCTTCACGGGCTTAACTTGCGAAATTAGGGGCAACTGATGTTCCACAATAGATTCCTCCAGCCCCGGCATGTCATGGTAAGACCACGCGAAGACATCAATGTAGGTGGTCAGAAGCTCCAGCATTTCTTGGTGTTGCCAATGATCTAATCCTATCCATATCTTGACTTCCTTTAGGGATTCCTTGCTTCCCAAATTGATTGTCTCTGTTTCCTCTATATTGGGAGTTTTGCGGTTGTCATGTTTTTCTAACTGCTCTAAGATCTCTTCTGGGATTTCATCGGTGTTGTTGACATCAAGTTCAATTCCCAAGTGTTGATAGTCAAATTCAGTCTCGAAATTGTGATTAGTCAGAATAGGCGTTCTTTCTATCAATTGGGCAAGACGTTAGATAAGCGGGTTCCTGATCAGAACAACAAGGAGGGTCATTCAATATCAGGAAAGTAATCCTCTTCTTTTATATAGATTTTACATGCTACAGCTTTTGATTTGAAAGGAGAAATAACAATAGAAAGATAGACAGATGACAAAGTTTTAGGGATTTAGAGATGTGTGGAGTGCCCTAGCAAGCTTGTACCGAAACTTGAGCACTCGAAGAAGATTCTTACTGTCCTAATTATCCAGGCTCTCACCCAAGAGGGCAGGCTTGATGGTGCCGTGCTCTGGTACTTCTATATCTGTAGGTGGAGGCACGTCGATCATCAAGGCTTCTTGAAGATGATCGACTTGACCACCTGCCCCCTTTTTTCCTCTCTTAAGGCCATCATCATTCTCTATCAAGCAAAGTTCTATGAATTGGAGTGCTACCTCTTCCTCTCCTTCCTTTTTGGGTGCAACCCTCAGGCGTTTCCTTTTTTGAGCTTGCTCCTTGATTTCTTTCTTTGTCGGCTTGTACCCCAAGCCAAAAGTATGTCTTTGGGACGGGATGTCTGGAATCTCGGGAATTCCTCGCAGCTTTCTTCCTAACCCCTTGCCTGGCTAATACCCGTTCTTCTAGAAGTAGCGAGCAATCATCTGTGCATTACCTGAATACCTTGGCTCGACCATGTCTCCCTCATGTATTACGGTAACGTATTCCAAAGACTGGAAACAAGATGAAGCGGCCAACTCGGTGTATGGAACAGTATCGGTTTTGTAAATTGCGAACTCCTCTTCAGCGAAGATGGAAATTAGCTTAGCCTTGATGATGAATTTAATCTTTTGATGAAGACTGGATGGCACCGCTCTGGCCGAATGAATCTATGGCCGTCCGAGTAACATGTTGTACGCTGAAGGTATTTGCAGAACTTGGAATTTGATAGCAAAGGTAACAGGCCCTATCTCGACGGGTATCTCAATTTCCCCCATTGTCTCTCTCCTAGATTTGTCGAAGGCTCGAATGACAATGTTGTTGTGGTTTAAGTGGGATTGGTCCATCCCCAGCCTTTCTAGGGTCGAGTACGGGCAAACATTCAGAGCCGATATATTATCCACCAGTACCTTTGATATGATCATCCCCTTGGTTTTAACGGTTATATGTAGTGCCTGCGTGTGTCCCGTCCCGTCGGCGGGGATCTCATCGTCAGTAAAAGTGATGACATTTGGTGCCATGATGAGCCCCACCATGTTTTGCAAGTTGTCAGGGGTAAAGCTATCTAGCACATGGGCTTCTATAAGGACCTTGAGCAAGGCGTTCCGATGGGTTTTGGAGGTGAGAAGCAGACCCAACATGGAGATGTGAGAAGGGGTTTTCTTAAGTTACTCCATTACATTGTAGTCATTTTTCTTTAAGGCTTTGGCGAATTCAGCGATTTCGTGTTCCGTTAAAGGATTAGAACACTCTCCCTCCTTATCTTTCCCTTTCCTTCTTCTTTCTATCTCTTCTGAAGTATAGCATCGGCCTGACCTAGTCATTCCCCCAATTTTCGCAACAAGTTCATCTATGGTAGGAGTTGGGGGGGTAGTTCCAGGGTACCTTATGCAGGTCGGTAATGGGTGGTTGCGTCAGCAGAGGTAGGGTTGTTGTTTGTGATATTGGTAGGGAAACAGATGTTGGTTTTTCCGTCTGGGGGAGAATGGGTAAGGTGACGGGTGACAGGGGGATATCCCAAGGCATGGGAGTGTATACAGGAGGTGGGGGCCTCATGGCTCTTCGAGGGTCTGTGTAGGGGATGAATTCGGCCATTGCGACCATGGGTTCTGGGACTTCCGGCTCTTGGTAGGGGGTGAGAATGATACGGAAATGCGAAGGGTGAGGTAAGGCTTCTGTGGTTAGGATTATACCGGTTTGCATAGATTGGATGATTAGGAAAGGTTTCAGAGTGGTGGTTTCAAGGAGATTAGCTGTTTGAATTCTGACTAGTAGAGCAGTACCCTTTGGGATGAGGATCTCTTGAAGGCCCCTAGGTAGCTGCTTTGAGGTCAGCCAAGCCTTATGGGGATTCCATTCTTTTCTGTCATCTTGAACAATTTTTAGTAGTTTATCAGTGACGGCCCTTAATGTGGCAGAGATATCACCCGATTTGCCCTTTATCTGTCTTGGGTCGATGGCTTGATCCTTCGGTGGGGTGGCCTTTTTTTCCACAGGGTCCAAATCCTCTTGTATTGGTTGTTTTCCTCGTTTTATGGCAAGGATTCGAGCGGCGTGACTGTGTTGATCAGGAGTGTCGCCTTCTTTGGACATTTGTGCGGTTCTTTGTCGAGTACGGACTGGTGTTCAAAGGACGGGGTACACCCGCGTTCCTCTTTTTCTTTTTTTCGGAGCAATGGTGACCTATAATGCAAGCAGTCTCACCAAAGCTATGGCTAGTCTTTTGATGAGATAGGGGGAGGAAAAGAAAATAAAGAAAAACAAAGCAAAAAGATTGCAAGTTAGTGTCGCGCCTAGATTTTTCGCACTCGAGGAATACTCACCCAAGCGGGAAAAATGTTGTACTCTCTCGTTAGAACTCACCCTCCTAGAAGAATGAGTGCGACTAGGTTTGAATTGAAAATTGATTTGAATAAAGGGCTTTTGAAAAAAATTCGGAGTCACCACCTAACTTTTTTAAGGTGAGTTAGGTCACCTAAAAACTAAGAATAATCCGAAGACTACACTTAGGGTTTTTAAAAAAACGATTTGAAAATATCTCCTCGAGAGAGGGTTTTTTAGGAAAACGGGTTGTTTAGCAACCTTTGGAAAATATTTAGCCCTTTTTAGAAAAATAACTCCGTTTGGTCTTTGAAATCAGCGATCTAGGTTCGGAGGTTGATTACGTGTAGGGAAGACGCACTAAGCTATCACCCTACCCGCCCTTTCGGTACCTACATGTCAATCTACCCTAAATTCACCTATGAGAGTCTTGAATTAACAAATGGTCGATCTTATTCACTTTAGAAAAACAATGTTTGAAAAATATGATGCATGATATGCAAGTGCAAGATGAGAGAATTGGAAAATAGAAATTGATTTGATTTGAAAATAGATTTGAAGAAATAGAATTGAAATTGAAAAGTTTGAAAATTGAAAGTAGAAGTTTGAAAATAGAAATTTTGGAATTTTAAAAATAGATTGGAATTTGAGATTTGAAAAGATTTTGGAAACCGCACCCATGAGGGTGGAATTGAAAGTTTGAAAAGTGTTGTGACCGCACCTATGAAGGTTGCCTACGTATCCCTTTGGGAGAATCAAGTCAGTCGTAGTTCGGACCGGAGTCCGATTGAAAATAGAAGGTTTGATTTGAAAAGAGATTGAATTGAAAATTGAATTTGACTTGAAATTAGAAGAGGAGATTGGAAATTGCAATTGAAAAGATTGGACTTTGATTTGGAAAGATTGATTTTGGAAAGACTTGGTTTTGGAAAGATGGAGGTTTAGGAAACCTAGACTTAAGAAAGATGAGACCTAGGAAAGACTTGAGATTAAGAAAGATTAGATTGGAATGTTGGATTTAGAAAGATCTTGAAAGATTTGGAGATTTGGAATTTAGGAAAAATTTAGATTAGGAAAGTTTTGAATTAGGAAAGTGTCATTTTTGGAAAGTTTGAAATTAGAAAAGTTTTAGGTTTAGAAAAGTTTTGAAATTAGGAAAGTTTCATTTTTGGAAAGTTTTGGAATTAGGAAAGGTTAGAATTAGGAAAGTTTTGAATTAAGAAAGTTTTGAATTTGGAAATGTTTGAAAAAGGGAAGTTTTGAATTTGGAAAGTTTTGAAAACAAGGAAGTTTTGAAAATAAGAAAGTTTTGTTTTAGGAAAGGTTTGAAAAAGAAAAGTTTTCAATTTAGGAAATGTTTGAATTAAGAAAGTTTTGAGTTTAGAAAAGCCTTAGATTTGAAAAGATTTTGAAGTTTTAGAAAATTTAGAATTTGGAAAGATTTAGGTTTAGAAAGATTTAACCTAAGAAGGTTTCAAATTTAGAAAGTTTCGAATTTGGAAAGATTTGAAATTCAGGAAGTTTAAGACTTAGAAAGTCTTAGAGTTTTAGAAAATCTTGAGATTAGGAAAGGTTTGAGTTTAAGAAAGATTTGAAAACTTACGTTTGAAAAAGATTTTGGAAAGGGGTAAAATTAGGAAAGGGTTGAACTAGAAAAGATTTGAAAGTTGAATTTTAAAATTTAGGAAAAATTTTTATGTTCAAGTTTTGGAAACTTAAGGTTTAGGAAAGTGGAAGTTTAGGAAAGATTTGGATTTTGAAATTTAAGGAAAGATTTAAAGTTTAAGTTTAGGAAACTTATGGTTTAGGAAGGAATTGAATTAAGAAAGGTTTGGATTAGGAAGGGATTGGATTTGGTTTCTAAAAACAAGGGTTTGATTTTGTTTCCAAAAACGGAGGATAGGATCTAGTTTCCTAAACGGGGAGATTGGATTTTTTGGAGGGGAGTTTTTGAAAACAATTTTGGAGAGGAGAGTTTTGGGAAAGTATGTTGAAAGAGAGAATTTTTTGGAAAGCATGAAAACGTCTCACTTTCTTAAAGCGATTCTAGCCATAAGAAGGCTAGAACCACTTTAAGGAAGTGGTTTTGAAAACAATAAGGTTTGAAAATATAGACCAAAAGGGTCACTTTTAATGTAACACTTTCCTAAAGCAACCCTAGCCATGGAAAGGCTAGAATCACCCTAGGATTGTGATTTTGAAAACATGTTTTTGAAAAAGAGCTTTTGATGCAATTTTGAAAATAAGTTTGAAAACGATTTTTGAAAACAACTTTTTGAAAACGAATTTTGGAAAATCCAAGACTATGATATGCACAATGCAATTTGGGGTCGTGAACATACAAGGTTAAGGCTTCACCACATAATCAAGGGGGCCGGACCCACGTGGTCTTTGGTTAGACTAGAAGAAAGCCCCCGACACGGTGACTCTCCAATAGTCCAATCCTACACATGGATCGGGAATCTCCTTGTTTCAAGCATGAAAAGAAAGGGGAGGAAAGAGATGGGGGATTAAAATAGAGAAAACCCAAGTGGGTTGGAGAGAGAAGAGAGAGGGGGGAAGTGCAGAAAATTAAAGAGAAAGCCTACCTTGTATCTTCTTTAATTTGCGCGCCTTGCTTGTCTTCGGTCTTCGGTCTTCGGTCTTGATCTTCACCTTCAGTCTTCAAGGATTGTCTTCAAGCTTTGACTGGCTGCTCTTCAAGTCTTCAGAGAGTGGTTGAATGCTAGTGTATGAGTGTATGGGGGAGTGTATGAGTGTATAGGAGGCTAGGGTTTGTGTATAGTGGCTAGGGTTTGGGAAAATCTAGGGAGGCTAGGGTTTTGGAGGTGCTCGAGCTCTGTATATCGAAATATAGGATTTTTAGGTTAAGTTTGCAGACCCCTTTCACGTTGAACGAGGCTCTGTATTTATAGAGGGAAGACAAACCTGGCGCCTGTTGCAGTGGCGCCAGGCCAAATTATACACTGGCGCCACTAGTAGTGGCGCTAGGCCATTTTTTGGCTTGGCGCCACTACTAGTGGCGCCAGCCATTTAGGAAACAATTAAGGTCGGCAAGCAACGTATCTTTGACTAGATTTGGGCGCCTGTACTAGTGACTACCATGTAAACTTTAGCCTGGCTTCACTAGGAGTGACTCCGGAAAGTCCGTGAATGATTTGAAGGAGTCGGGAATGACCCGGAATACTCAAAATAGTGTCCTGGAGGTATTTGACTTGAAAAATGAAGATAAGGTGAGTCGGAAAGGTTAACCGGGCCTTTAGGGGCAAAACGGTCAATCGGACTAGGAAACTGCCGGGGCGAACCTGGATTGTCCCGGAAAAAGACTTGGGATCTGGAAACATTATTTAGAATGTTCCCAGAGGTTGCCGGTTTGATTCCAAGGGCCGGCGTGGTCGGAAATGGAGACCGGCCCACCAGGGGCAAAACGGTCATTTTGTACCGGATTTGCCGGAACTGACTCGGAATGGTCCGGAAAGGTAAAGGAAGGTTGAGAACACTATAAAAAGTATTCTCGGGACATTACCGGTTTGATACCCAGAGCCGGTGTGGTCGAAGAAGGAGACCGGCCCTCCAGGGGCAAAACGGTCATTTTGTACCGGGTTGGCCGGAACTAACTCGGAATGGTTCGGAAAGGTAAAGGAAGGTCGAGAACACTATAAAAAGTATTCTCGGGACATTACCGGTTTGATACCCAGAGCCGGTGTGGTTCCCGGGGCAAAATGGTCATCTTGACCGAAAAGTCTCGAAAAAGGTCCTAAGGGTAGTCTGGTCATTTTTCACCGAAGTGAGCTAACAAACATGGGTATTGACCTAGGTTTTGAGTGTTTCTGCTACTCGGACGGGGTTGACGATTTGAGAGTATTTCCGCTACTCGGACGGGGTTGATGTTCTGTGAGTATTTCCGCTACTCTAACGGTTCTGTGAGTATTTCCGCTACTCTAACGGTTCTGTGAGTATTTCCGCTACTCTAACGGTTGAGTATTTCCGCTACTCTAACGGTTCTGTGAGTATTTCCGCTACTCTAACGGTTCTGTGAGTATTTCCGCTACTCTAACGGGTCTGTGAGTATTTCCGCTACTCTAATGGCTTTGTGAGTATTTCCGCTACTCTAACGGTTGAGTATTTCCGCTACTCGGACGGCTCTGTGAGCATTTCCGCTACTCTAATGGTTGTGTGAGTAGTTTTGCCACTCAGACCGTCTCAAGGAATAAACTGTCTCGAGAGAGGGATTAGAAAGGGGTCTTACTGTCTCCGAAGAGACGTGCCTGGATTGGAACCATCTCGAGGAATAAACTGTCTCGAGAGAGGGATTGGAAAGGGGTCTTACCGACTCCGAAGAGACGTGGCTGGGTTTTGAGTGTTTCCGCCACTCTAACGGTGTGAGTGTTTCCGCCACTCTAACGGCTTTGTGAGTGTTTCCGCCACTCTGACGGTTTTGTGAGTGTTTCTGCCACTTTGATGGTTTTGTGAGTAGTTTTGCTACTCGGACTGTCTGGAGGAATAAACTGTCTCGAGAGAGGGATTGGAATTGGAATAAGAAAGGACAATGTCCCTAAGGGCATTTTGGTCATTTTGCCTCTATTTGGGCCTAACGGGCCTGCCAAGCGATGGAAAGACGGAATTTGGACCTAGAGGATTAATTTCGATTGGAATATGTCCACAATGACTTGAAAACAAGTCTGGACGGAGTGTAGACTGCCGAGCAGTCAAAAATGGGGTGCTTATAGTTAGGTTTTTTATTTGGAAAAGCTTTATACGATGCATGACCTAAGGATGCCCCTGCCTTTTGAGGGGAACTAAGTCTAATGCTTTGGCTCATATTTGGAGATAAGGGATTGCCCCTGCATGCAAATACTATACCTGCCCCTGTTCATTCATCCATTCGTAGATTCATTCATTCATTTGACAATGGGAAAGACTTTATTAAGATAAATTATTTTTGGTACATAGAATTTTCTCAAAAAATACATAGAAATGGGGGGGGCGGGGGGGGAGGGGAACATTTTCCTTGGGACTTCCACCTATTTCTACATTTACATTATAGGATCCTATACTACTCTTGAGCCTCCGGATCTGCTTTGTCGGTAGGAGCCCTTGATTTGAATTGCTCTCTTGTCTTCTTGGCAACCTTATCTCCATGAGTGAAGAGAGATTAGGGCCCCTCTTTATGAGATGACTTTGATGCATGCCATGAATCCTTAGGGTCTCATGGTACCCTTAGGAATTTTGGATTGGCTTAAATTGAGCGAGAAGGTCTTTGAGCCTTTCTCTAAGGGTTGATTGGATATATGAAGATGCAATGACTTGAGTTACTTTGAGAACTCTTGTCTTGAAGTGAATTCCAATGCATGAGTAGTTATGATGTATGTACATGGAAGCAACAAGAATTAGATAACATGATAGCGAATATTAAGCAAAAATTGTAAGGAAAAATAAAGCGGTCACCCTTTCCTCCTTTATTTTGAAATTGACGCGCGTGTCCTAAATCTGGCAGAGGTTCGGCTATGTATAGGGTGCTACATGAGCATGAGGTTGGGGGTTTGCTAATGCTTTCCTAAAAAAGCTCGGTCCCCGAACCTTCAAACCTCCGGCGTCCACCCCCAAAAGGGTGAACTCCATCTTTGGTTGGTGGTTCGAGCAGGGGAACTATCAAGAGACCGTAGGCTAAGAAACTGACACTACATCCACCCACGGTCAATATATTGTTCCCCCTTCTATCTAGAAGGGTAGTAACCGGGTAATACATGTAAGATGCAAATGCAAGTGAGCGCACCAGGTGTGTGTGGAATTTTCGAAAAATGGAGGAAGGACCCAATAACACACATCACATCTTGTCCATTCATTCACATGGCAATAAATAAGACATGAAATGAAATAAAAATGTGAACCAAGGTCTACCTACAAAAGAAAAATGCAAAGAGTTAGTAACTTTTCGACGAACTCAATGCAAGGTAAAATAGATGATCAATGCAAGAACATAAAATGTGAGCAAGGGATGTAAGTGGTGACATTTATTTGAAAATCATTTGGAAAATAAGGTTTGTTTTGGAAATTTGAAAAGTTTGAAGAGTGGATAAAACTGGACAAAGTAACCGGAGATTCTTGGTGAGTGAAGGGTGAAGAGACATGTTAATGGCCTAACCCTCTAAGTGTCCCCAGAGGAGTCGCCAGCTGTCGCACCCCGGTTTTTGGGGAGTCGAAGGTCCTTTCGGCTCGGAGACCCTAAAGCACGGAACTCTGTCACTAGAACTCATCCTCCTAAAAGGACAAGTGCAACTTGGTTTGAAAATTGATTTGACTAAGGGCTTTCTAAAAAAATAGGAGTCGCCACCTAACTTGATAAAGGTGAGTTAGGGCACCTAAAACTAAGCGTTAATCTGAAGATTAAACTTAGAGTTTTTGAAAAGGGTTTTTTGAAAACTCCCTCAAGAGAGGGTTTTTAAGAAAATAGATTATTTGGCAACCTTTGGAAATGTTTAAGCCCTTTTTGAAAATAACTCCATTTTGGTCTTTCGAAAACAGAAATCTAATATTCGGGGGTTGGTTACGTGTAGGGAAGATATTCTAAGACCATCACCCTACCCCGCCCTTTCGGTACCTACATGTCTAGTCACCCTTTTGTTCACTCACTAGAATAACCGGTCACCATTGTCCATTTAATATCCACTTTTAGAATTTTGAAAAAGGGATTTAGTCATTACTTTTTGGATGAATGATGCATGAAATAAATTTTGGAAGAAGTTTAAAAATAATGGAGGTTTTGCAAGAGTTTGGAATAGAAACTTTGGATTGATTGGAATTTTTGAAAAAGGGATTGGAGTTGAAACAAAAGTTATGACCGCACCATTTTAGGTTGCCTACGTATCTCATTTGGCGAGAATCAGGTCATTCGTAGTTCGGGCAAGAGCCCGATGAAAGATAGGCGCATTAGGGCCTTTGGAAGGTTAGAAGACACTTTGGGTCTTTGAAGGAGTTTAAGACACTTTGAGATCTTTGGACCAGTTTAAGACACTTTGAGATCTTTGGAAAAGTTGAAGACACTTTGTAGTCTTGGAAGTTTTGACTTGAAATTGGAAGTGAAGTGTTTTGAAAATGCTTTTGGATTAACTCAAAGAGAGTGTTGGAAAAATGATTTGGCATGACTCAAGAGAACCTGAAAGTGTTTTTGAAGTCTTGTTTTGAAGACCTTGGAGGCATGACTTTAAAATATTTGGATGAATTAGTTTTTGAAAGTGGTTTTTGAAAATGGCTAAGCATTTGAAATCCTAACATGGACAACCTTAGAAGTTGTTATTGATTTGTCACTTGTCCTTGGAATCCCTAACCATGAGAGGGCTAAGGACACCTTAGGTTTGTGACTCTTGGAAAACATTTTTGGAAAGGTCTTGAAGATGGAATGTAAGAACATTTGAAGAGTTTATGGAGTAGGTTTTTTGAAGTCATAGGGATAGGAGGTTTTGGAGGAATAGGTTGTGAGGATAATTTGAAAGTTGGAATGATCATTTGAAAAAAGGGTTCCAGAGTTGGAACCTTGAAGTGTATTAACCTTGGTTGGGTTAGCCTAGGGTTAGGGGGAACCTAAGGTTAAAATGGCTAAGGGTTAACTAACTAGGGTAAAGTTAACCTGGGGTTAGGTAACTAGGGTCAAGAAACTAGGGTCAAGTTAACTTAGAGTCAAGTAACTAGGGTCAAGTTGACCTAGGGTTAGATAACTAGGGTCAGGTTAACCTAGGGTTAGGTAACTAGGGTCAAGTTAACCTAGGGTTAGGTAACTAGGGTCAAGTTAACCTAAGGTTAGGTAACTAGGGTCAAGCTAGTCTAGGGTTAGGTAACTAGGGTCAAGTTAACCTAAGGTTAGGTAACTAGGGTCAAGTTAACCTAAGGTTAGGTAACTAGGGTAAAGCTAACCTAGGGTTAGGTAACTAGGGTCAAGTTGACCTAGGGTTAGATAACCAGGGTCAAGTTAACCTAAGGTTAGGTAACTAGGGTCAAGTTAACGTAAGGTTAGATTGGAGAACGGTCTTGAAAGTTATTTTGATGCACTCTTGGAAAGAGTTTTGAAAACACAACATGATATGCAATGGACTTTGGTTAGTAATCTTTATGAAGATCATTTCAATGAAAATTTTGACTCTAGTCAAGAGTATGGTTTATATGGTTGGTGATTGGAGACCACTCTAAAGAAGGTTTCCTCATGGCCATTATAACCCTTATCTTGTCAAGAGTGGAGGGATTAAAATTCAACATGATGATGACAATTTTTGAAAAATCATTTTTGATGCAAAGATGGAGAGAATGCATTTTTGAAACCATCTTTGGAGAAGGATTTTGAAAACTATTTTTCAAGGGAACCATTCCATCAAGAAAGGGTTCATATAGCCAATAAAAGGGAGACCACTCAAGAGAGGGTTCTACGGGGCCATTTCAACCACCTAACTTAAGAGAATAGAAACTGTAGAATTCAAAGAGTTTGAAGATCATCCTTAGGCAAGCATAAAGAGAGAAGGGAGTCATTCTAACAATTTAGGGCTCCTATGGCCAATATAAAGGGAGACCACTCAAGAGATGGTTTCATGGGGCCATTTTAGCCACTAAATTTGAGAGAATGGAAACCTTGAAAATTGAAAAGTTTGAAAGCAACTTTTATGGAAGTTGAAATGCAATGATGCAAAAGTGTGAATTAGGGGGTAGAGAGGAATTTTCTAAGGCATGACTCCTAAGGTCTCACCCTAAACTTCAAGGGGCCAACTCTTGGAACAATTTTTGAAGGACATGTAGAACTTAGAAATATCATGAAATTAAGAGCAATGTGAGCATTGTGGGACATGGCAATAAACATAAAATGAAGCCAAGCACACAAGACATGATCAAAATAATAATATGTAAGGGGTCATGATTCACATACAAGGCTTTTAGGCTTCACCACACAAACAAGGGGCTCTTAAGCCATGCCATATTAAAGTAGGCTAGTGAGAGATCCCCTTACATGGTGGCTCTCACTTGCTTTCCTCTAGGCATGATCTAGGAGCCCTCTTGGCTCAAGCATGCAAGAAAGGGGGGGTTGAAAATGGGGATTAAAATAGAGAATAGCCTAAGTAGGCTAGGAGGGAGAAGAGAAGAGTGGGGAAGAGCACAAATGTAAAAAGCGATACCACCTTTAGTCTTCAACACTCTTGTAGTCTTCAATGAATGTCTTGATTGGAGCTTGAGTGACTTCAAGAAGGCTTGAGAGGCTAGTGTGGAGTGTACAAGTGTGTATGGGGCTATGTATATGGAGTGTATAGGCTTAGGAGGGGTAGAATCTAGCCTAAGTGTTGGAGGGGGAGAATATATGTAGAGATTTGAGTTTCTAGAGTGATTTCAGTGGAGTTTCGTATCAATTTCGGATCTAGAATATGCAAGGGGGGAGGCCTCTATTTATAGGTAATCTGGAGCAGACCGTGTGCATGTAGGACATGCGCAGGTACTGTTCCATTGCCAGAATAACACGTGGCACCCTATGTACTGATTAAATCTTGATCGTTGTTCGAAAGTCAGTCGATCTGTACAAAATTTGAACGCATGTAGCATACGCTCCATCACTGGGAAGAATCGCCCAAACTTTGCCTCGATAATTGGGCCAACCAGGAAGGTTCTAGGGGAATCGGTCACACTCGGGATGTTCTCCTAGTGCATCCGATGAACTTTCATGTTTTCAAAGAGTTTGAATTATGTTAAGAAGCGTGGGATATCATCTTGGGAAGTGTGCCAAAAAGGACACTTTTGTGGAGCGTCTATGATACGCTCCGTGGGTGTTCTTAAGTGGCTGTTTTCGTTTGATGTGATTGAAGCCTTAGAGAAGCGATCTATTTGATTGAACCATTCCGATGGAAAGATCTATGGATGAGCTTTCGAGAACTCCCTAATTTGTGCATTTCTCAAATCAGTTGACGGTGCATTATAACCAGGGAATCGGGAGAAAAGACAATTTAGGCGGAGTGTCTGCGAGATGCTCCAGGAAAATTTTATCGCATCGTGTGAGCTTAGTGTCGTAAGGTGTTCCTTGGGCTAAACAAGGGCATGTGGTGAGACCCTTTGCTCAAAATTCCAAGGCTGGTGTTGTTTCGGGGCGTTTTTGGGCTTCTAGGGGCAAAACGGTCATTTTAACCAGAGTTGGCCGGAAATGGTCAAGAATGGTCTGGTATATTGTGTTAGGCATGTAGGGTTGTTTAGGGATGGTTTTAAGAGAGTTTTTCGCCATTCAACGGGGTTCGTGCCGTGCTGAGTCGTTCAAGGGCAAAACGGTCATTTTGACCAGAGTGAGCCGGAATAGGACAGGATTTGGACCAAATGGCGTGTGGGGGACGCCTGATGGTTTGACAGCATTTGGAAGGATGGACTTATCATTTTGAGGGATTTTGAACTTTCCCAAAACGTGCCTGGAGGCCCCAAGGGGCAGATTTGGTCATTTTTCACCGAGTTGGGCTAGCAGGCGTCGGTGTTGACCTAGGTGTTGGTTCCTGAGACCGCCCGATCTCGAAAAACTACCTGTGTGGTGTTGGTCTCTAAGAACGCCTGGTCTTAGAGAGCTACCTGTAGGGTGGTGTTGGTTCCTGAGAACGCTTGGTCCCAAAAAGCTACCTGGAAGGGTGGTGTTAGTCTTCGAGAACGCTTGGTCCCGAAGAACTACCGAATGACGGACATTCTACATTGGCGGGCTAGCAGGAGCCAGAAGTGAACCATCTGGAATCTTTGACGAGGTGTTAGTCCCCGAGATCGCCCGATCTCGGGAAGCTACCTGGATGGCGTTGGTTTCCGAGACCGCCCGGTCTAGAAAGCTGCCTAGAATAATGGTGCTTAAGGCTTTAGCGGATACTTGTGAACCCGAGAAGCGACCAGCTGGTTGGATTGGAGATTGAAATGCTCATCTTGAGCCTGGATGTGTTGTGATGTTGGAAACCGAATCCGGTCGGGCCGGAGATTGCCGAGCGGGCAAAAATGGGGTGCTTATAGCACACTAAGTAAATGTATTAGTAAAATAATACAAGGTTTAGTTATCATCAAAATCAACATGGGGTTCAACCTTAAGTCAATAGTATCAGTATGATTACTACGGTTAATATATATACAGATATGCATGGCATCAATAAAATTGAAAATATAAAAAAGAAAGCTGAAATTTACATCAATAGATTTCCATGCTACGTGTCGGCCAACTGATTCTTCCATAGTTCTAATGCCTTGACGTGGTCTTTCTAAAAGAGCGTTAGGTTTTCTCGCAATTTGAACAAAAACTTTGTAGAAATTTAGTTCCAATAATTCTCCATTCATTTCTGCCAATGGATCCATACTAATAAGAATTTCGTCTGCCACCTCGAGTTTTGGAAGCCCAACACTAAGCAAACTTACTTTTACACCATCCTACAATTATAAGTACAATATTTGAATAAGTTCTTTCAAATATATTGAACTTTTGAAAAATTAAAGTGTTACAATATTAATATTTAAAAAAATGCTATAATTTCTAAACTAGGACTCTGACAACCATGCTACTTGTCCCCTCATGTCAATCTCATCTAAACTGTGCTACGTGCTAAGTTTCACACCGTTCCTAGACCTTTCGTGGATTTTGGGCCCCGAAAGGCCGAAACTTAAACTTTAAAACTTAAAGTGTCCTAATAATAGAAAAAAAATTGTTATAATTCCCAAACTGGGACTTTGACGACTATGCCATTTGACTCAACATGTCATCCTCGCATAAACCATGCTACGTGCTAAGTTTCATACCGTTCATAGAACGTTCGTGGATTTTGGGCTCTAAGACGCCGAAACTTAAATTTTAAAACTTACAGTGTTATAATATTAAAAAAAATACTATAATTCTCAAACCAAAACTCTGGTGACCATGCCATTTGTCCCCATATATCATCCTCGCCTAAACTGTGCTACATACCAAGTTTTATGCCATTCCTAGACCGTTAGTGGATTTTGGGCCCTAGGATGCCGAAATGTGAACTTTAAAACTTAGTGTGATAATATTAGAAAAATACTATAACTTCCAAACTGGGACTTCGATGACCGTACCGTTTGTCCCCACATGTCCTCCTTGCCTAAACCATGTTACGTGCCAAGTTTCACGCCATTCCTAGACCGTTCATAGATTTTGGGCCCCAAGACGTCAAAACTTGAAGTTTAAAACTTACAATATCCTAATATTAGAAAAAATGCTATAATTCTAAAACCAGAACTCAGGCAACTGTGCCACTTGTCCCCACACATCATCCTCGCCTAAACCATGCTATGTGCCAAGTTTCACGCCATTCCTAGACCGTTCGCGGATTTCAGGCCTCAAGATGCCGAAACTTAAATTTTAAAACTTAAAGTATACTAATATTAGAAAAAATGCTATAATTTCCAAACTGGGACTTCGGCGACCATGCCTTTTGTCCCCACACGTCATCCTCGCCTCAACCATGCTACGTACCAAGTTTCACGCCGTTCCTAAACCGTTCGTAGATTTTGGGCCCCAAAACACCGAAACTTAAACTTTAAAACTTAAAGTGTCCTAATATTACAAAAAAAGGCTATAATTCCTAAATCAGGACTTTGGCGACCGTTCTGTTTGTCCCCACACGTCATCCTCGCCTAAGGCATACTACATGACAAGTTTCACTCCATTCCTAGACCTTTCGTGGATTTTGGGCACCAAAATGCTGAAACTTGAACTGTAAAACTTAAAGTGTCCTAATATTAGAAAAAATGCTATAATTCCTAAATCGGGACTCCGACAACTATGCTGTTTGTCCCCACACATCACCCTCGTCTAGATCGTGCTACGTGCCAAGTTTCAGGCCGTTCCTAGACTGTTTGTGGATTTTGAACCCCAAAACGCCGAAACTTGAACTTTAAAACTTAAAGTGTCCTAATGTTAGAACAAATGCTATAATTCCCAAACTGAGACTCCAGCGACCGTGTCACTTATCCCCACACGTTAGCCTCGCCTAAACCATGATACGTGCCAAGTTTCATACCGTTCCTAGACCTTTCATGGGTTTTGGGCCCCGAAACGCTAAAACTTGAACTTTAAAATTCAAAGTGTCCTAATATTAGAAAAAATGTTGTAATTGCTAAACTGAGACTCTGGCGACCGTGCCATTTGTCCCCACACATCATCCTCGCCTAAACCGTGCTACGTGCCAAGTTTCAGGCCTTTCCTAGACCGTTAAAAAACATTTCTTTGTAAGAAACACTATAAGTTAAGTCTTCCTATCCGAACCTAAAGCCTTGTGACCGTTAAGAAACTTTAAAGCCGATGCAACCTCTTCCTCCAAAATAGGACATTAATGAAGACATCTTCTCTATAGAAACAAGTCCTCATCCCCCCACCCCAAAAGAAAAAAGAAAGCGAAAGAAAAAGAGAGTTATTTTTTCTATGCATGATGAACTAAACTGGCATTGAACACAAATTGTTTTCAATAGTGAGGTTTAAGGGCCAAAAAAAAAAACATACCTAGGGATCAGCTATCCAACCATGATATAGTGGAATGTCCAAAAGATCAAATATTGCACACTCGGGAGTAAAATCAAAACCAGCAATTCTGCAAAAATTATGCATATGTTGTTGTCAACATTAAGACTAATGGACAAGGCCAAGAACAACACCAAAAGTACAACTAGACTGTGAAGAGAACGATGATAAATGGTTACTATGGGAAAAGAATATTAGAAATTTTACCTCCTAAATTTTGTATTTTAATCAATTTCAGTTGCAAGCCGAAGAAGCAAATTAATAGCATTAGAGATGTCCTGCTGTTGATTTTCAACATACCTTGCATCTTTGTTTTGTACCCTAATAAAAGGGTCAAATTTAACACAAAACAACAAAGAGAAAGCATTTTCCCTCTATGTGGTTCTCATCAGATATGAGAGAACAGAAAATAAAGTATCATAAGTAACCAAGAAATGAAACCACTTAGATCCAATTGTAGGAGCCATATAGTGCTTTAAAATTAACAAAACAAATAGAGTGATTACATTGAAATTATTGCTTTAATCGATTAACTGCTCCACAACAAGTGAGAGATATTTCTCCTATCAAACTTTTACAATGTCTGGACTTAAATTCAAGTAGTTCATTAACAAAAGAACGTTACTTGTCAAACACAACACATGCTGGTCATCAAAACACAAGTCTAAATCAAATTCTGAACACATAATTGCAAGAAAAAAAAAAACCCTTAACCATAAAACCTTACTATCAAATAATTGCAAGAAAAAAAAAAAACCCTTAACCATCAAGCCTTACTATCAAATCAACTTCGACAGATAACACACTAAAAAAACATACAATTCATCATAATGGCATACTTTCAAATACTTAGATTTGAATCGAGGAAAACATTACTGTATTTAACATCAAATTTTTTAATTAAGAAATCTAAATCCTTTAATACCAAAGCATAACACTTAACTCTTACTCCTAAAATCAAGAACAATAAAGACCTAGAATTCATAATTTCACATAATTCATCACTAGCAGCATAATCTATCAAATTGAATTTCTAATCGTACACAATCATATACAAACTTTCCAATGCTCATTTCTTGATTATAAGTCAAAGAATTCCATTAGGAAACATTGACATATGGTTCTTAGCTACGAAATGTCTACAAAGAGAACAGAAAACCCTAGGGAGAGAGAGAGGTTTACAGATAGCAAGGAGAGGGCAGGGGCCATTGTCGTTCTAAAGGATGATAGGTGTGGTGCTTCCCAAGAACTATATCACCTTGGTCTTGTGTTCCATTTCCTTCACTAGTTCGTCTCTTCGCTCTTCAAAGGAAGCCATAGGTAGACCTTCTTCTTTAACCAACTCCGGTATAGGGACAGAAGATATATTCGTATAGGTAGAGACCGAAAAGCAAGGGGAAAGAGCAGCTAAGGTTTCTAAAAGAAAGGGGGAAACGAAAGAAAGTCGGGGAGGAAAAGGGAGAGAGTGACTAGGGTTTTAGGAAAGAAAGGGGGAAATGGAAGAAAGAAACTCGCCAAATCCAAAACGATGCCGTTTCAAGTAGTCCTTTTTTGCTTCAATCCAAAACGACTTCATTTGTGACTCAGGTATTTGTGACGGGCCGTCATGCCGTCATAAAAGTCCATAGCTTAAATCATCTTTTGCCATGACAATCTTGCCATCGCAAATACCTTAGTCATAAACTACATTATGCGACCATATATCTTCCCATGGCAAATTGCCATCGCAAAAAACTATTTGCAACAGTATTTGCCATGGCCTTCTTGCCATCACAAAAGACTCTTTTTGCCACAGCAAAGTACCCGTCGCAAAAATTTCAAGGCAAAAAGTCCTTTTTTTAGTAGTAGGACTTCCCGATTCATGCTTAGGAAGACTTGTTGAAGGTCATCGTGCTAGGGGCTTTCTTCAAGTTCAACCTAAGACGGTATGAGTCTGGCCCCTTTTATTATGTGGTGAAGCCTAACCTTGTATGTTCATGACCCTATTGCATTGTGGTTGTCATGTTCATGCATTGCATTCAAAATTGCATTCAAAATTGTTTTCATACATGCATCAAAGTTCTCTTTCAAAACTTGCATTGGAAACCTCTTTCTTTCAAACTTATTTTCAAGACCACAACCCTAAGATGATTCTAGCCATTCCATGATTAAGGTCGTTTTAGGAAAGTGTTACATTTAATGTGACCATCAAGGTCCAAAGTTTGAGTTCAAACCCTAAATTATTTTTCAATAAATCACAACTCCTAAAATGATTATAACCACTCCATGGTTAGGGCTGTTTTAGGAAAGTGAGATAGTTAAGAGACTTGCAAAAGTCTATATTCAAACCTTTCTAAAATAGTTTTTGCAGACCCACTTTCTAAAAACTCTTTTCGAATATCAAAATCATGGAGGAAAGGGTGACTACTTTATTTTCCTTATTCTTGTCCATTCCAATAGTTATAATGCTTGTGTAATACTCATGAATGCATATTTACTTTATAATTGCATTCTCTATCCCTATACTCTTGGCTTACACATGCATGCATTCAATGCTTCATTTCTAAACGAGAGTTTCAAAGTAACTCGAGTCATTGCGTCTTCATGCATAAGATCAACCCATAGAGAGTGACACCAAGCTCACTCTCCCTTGCATAAAACCTACCAAAATTCTAAGGGTTCCCACGCAACCCTAAGGACTCATGGCATACATTTCAAATAATCCCATAAAGAAGAACCCCAATCCCTCTCCTCTTGCGGAGATAGGATTGCTAAGAAGACAAAAGGCAATAAAAAAGCATGGTCTCTCAATTACCTCAACATCAAACTCAAAGAAGGCGAATCCAAAAACTCAAGAGTAGTTTTGTGGAGCCCTAATCTTATTGTAAAGAATAGATATCCTTTGCCTCAAATTGATGATTTGTTTGATCAATTGCAAGGAGTTGCGGTGTTTTCAAAGATTGATTTGAGATCTGGATATCATCAATTAAAAGCAAAAGGCAGTGTTATACCAAAAATCGCATTTCGTACTCGGTATAATCATTATGAATTCTTGGTGTTGCCTTCCAGAGTGACTAACGCACTTGCTATCTTTATGGATTTTATGAACCGGGTATTCCAACCTTTTCTTGATTCATTTGTGATTATCTTTATTGATGTTATATTGATATATTCTTGTAATCAAGAATAGTATGAGAATCATTTGAGACTTGTATTGCAAACCTTGCGAAATAATTTTGTATTAACAAGGTACGATGGTAGAGAATTTTGGAAGGTTATTGATTATTTTTCAGTTGGTAATGTATCTATAATTTATGATCTCCTTTAATGTATCTTCGAGAGTTATTATATTTTTCTCATTGTATTGTTTATTTATTATATTCTGTTGCGTTCTTTTCCGGATATGTGTTAAGGTGTTGTTTGCAGGTACGGTGACCTGTGCGATCACGCCTCGCCTAATGTGATAGAATTAATGTCTAATTGGGTTAGGGGTGTGACAAGTTTAGGATTTCAAATGTCAAAGTAGATAAGCAGATGTCCCAAGGAAAATATTCCCCCTCCCTCTATCAAAATGTATTTTAATTCTCTTGTATTTAAACTCAAAAGCTCAATGTACCCTTTTACTTCCTATGAATGAATGTGTGAATGAATGTACGTTTCTAATCAATGGTAAAATATCTGCACACAAGAGTAAACCCCCTATCTCCAAAAAGTGAGTCAAATAAATTATGTTTAGCCCCCCCCCCCCCTCCCTTAAAGAGCAGGAGCACCCCTAGGACATACATTGCATAAAAGCTTTGAAATCAAGATACTAACTGATCTTTTGTTTTATGTTTTCTATCTTCCCCCCCTCATCTTCAAGTACCAAGAAAACCAAAGGCAGAAGCAAGACAAGAAGGGGGTCTTCTAAACCATTCATTTATTGTTATCATACTGCTCACATGTTCACTTCTATTATGCTCATGCATCTATATCTATTCCAGGACAAGAGTTCCAAGAAACTCAAGTCATTGTATTTTCATGCATTTAATCAATCGTTTAGAGAAATGAGCAATTGAATCTCATGTTAATTGAACCTACCAAAGCTCATAAGGGTTCCTCAACCCTAAGAATTCATGGCATGCATAGAACTATATCTCAAAAGAGGCCTAAATCTCTCTCCGTCTATAGAGACAGGATTGCCCAAACAAAGAAATATCAATCGGCCCAAGCCGAAGAGGTATTGAATTGCACAAGGGGCAAAATCCCACGTTTAAGATGGACTTAGCATCATACCTAGATCCCCTTAGAGAAGGGGCATCCATAGGACAAACATTACATAAAACCTTTAACTCCACATGCTAAATTCATTTTGTTTCTCTTTTTCTTTTTCCAGGCCTAAGAGCACAACCAAACCTATGTGACCCTCCTGCATCCCACCCCATTCATAACTCATGCAAGGATGAGCCTAATTAGGAGACATTATCCACAAGAAGAGATGGACCATCCTACCACAAAATTCCATATCTTAGCCAAGGCCTCAGCACCATGTTGCCATTCCACCTTGTCCTCAAGCTCTTGAAGCAATCCTTGTGCAATCACATGAGGCATGCGGCAAATGGCGTGATTCATGAACCTGTTTGAGAAGCTTGTCTCAAAAATGGGGATTCATTTTGAACCTGTCTTTCAACTTTTAATTCAAATTTGAGCATGAAAATAATATCATCTAAATGAAAAAGGTTAAAAGTTCTCATGTTTATATCATTTGTCTCAAGGCTTTCCATGAATGATGTTTTTCTCCAGGAATTTCCCTTTGAAATATTTTACCTTGACTTAGAGGATGAGATAACACAAGCACCACCTTCAGTAGAAACAATCTCTGACTCCAAAAAAAAGGGAAGAGAGAAGTAGAAAGAAAGGTGGTGCTTGAGGACAATTGCATAAGGATCAATTGCATAAACTCGATGAAGTTGAAAGAATGACTTCCAAAGGATGCTCTGGCAAAGCAACAAGTAGCTACACCCTCAAAAGGAAGATTAACACACATTAGCAATCCTGGGATGATTAAGTCTTTGAAAAAACATCAAAAAAATGAAAAAGAGTTTTGATAGTGTTTGTCCTACATATGCACAATCACTAGGGCAAATATTCAATTATAAACATATTGATGTACATACTTGTTTGAGGTTAAATCTTGTGTGCAAGATCACTTGCATAAATATGAGTCAACGATTTTGATAATCATTACCATATTGGTGTTTCATGTTCATTTTAATGCACACTTCTCGAGACTTCTAAGAATATAAAATCCGAACCGTCAAAGTAATGGAAACACTCACAAACCTTTAAGCTGTTGGAGTGACGAGAACACTCACCAAGTTGACATGGGTTTTGCCACTAAACCACCCAGTGTCATGGGACTGAACATGCCTTTTGGTCATGGCACATTTACCGAAGGATGAGATATCTTTGAAACCAACCCGCCACAACTGTCGGGGTGATGGAAACACTTGTAAACCCAAGTTAAGACCGATGCTTACTAGCTCGTCTCGACGAAAAATGACCAACTTGCCCCGTGGGCATGATGGCACATCTTGCAAGAAAGTACAAACTCTACGAGATGGTAAGTTTATCCAACTAAGCACATATTTGAGAAAGTACCAAGTCCTTAAGAATGTAATTTCACCTTCTAGGACTATCCATAGACAGTCTGGCATATTTAATTTGCCATTCCAATCTACTCTAGACCAATTTCGATGTTACCCGGTTAAAATGACCAACTGTCCCTAGGGCACTCCGTCACATCCTCAAGAAAGTACTAAGTCCTAGAGTAAGTCTGCCCTTTGTGACTGTTGTAAGCACCCCATTTTTGCCCGCTCAGCAATCTCTGGCCTAACTGGATGTAAGTTTCAAACACCACACCACGTGTAAGCTCAAGATGAGCCTTTCAATCTCCAATCCAGTCAACTGGTCGCTTCTCAGGCCCACAAGGGCCCACTGGAGCCATAAGCACCATCATTCCAGGCAGCTTTCCAGACTGGGTGGTCTCGAAAACCAATGCCATCCAGGTAGCTTCCCGAGATTGGGCGATCTCGGGCACCAACACCTCATCAAGTTCTAGACAGTTCACTTCTGGCGCTTGCTAGCCTGCCAATGTAGAATGTCTATCATCCGGTAGTTCTCTGAAACCAGGCGTTCTCAGAGACCAACACCACCCTCACAGGTAGCTTTCTAGGACCAGGCATTCTCAGGAACCAACACCACCCTATAGGTAACTCTCTAAGACCAGGCGTTCTTAGAGACCAACACCACACTGGTAGTTTTTCAAAACCGAGCGGTCTCAGGAACCAACACCTAGGTCAACACCGCGCCTGCTAGCCCGACTCGATGAAAAATGACCAAACCTGCCCCTTGGGCCTCTAGGCACATTTTGAGAAAGCTCAAAATCTCTCGAAACGATAAGTCCCCCTTTCAAAATGTTACTAAATTATTAGGCGTCCCCTGCAAGCCATTTGGTCTAATTTCGGTCCCATTCCGGCTGACTCCCGTCAGAATGGCCATTTTGCCCCTAAACACCTCAGCACTGCACAAACCACACCAAACGGTAAAAGACTCTCTTGAAAACATCCCTAAATGACTCGGTGCACTTAATATGACATTTTGATCCATTCCTGACCATTCCCAGCCTAAACCAGCCAAAATGACCATTTTGCCCTTGGCGCCCCGAACACACCCCAAAACGACACCGGTCCTTAGTTATTGAGTTGTGATTTCGTCATAAGCCCCTGTCTAACCTAAGAAAGACCTCACGACACCAAACACCCACCACTCGATAAAAGTCCCCTAGAGCGTCTCACAGACGCTCCGCCTAAATTACCTTTTTCCCCGATTCCCTGGACTATAATACACCGTCAAATGACTTGAGAAATGCGTAAACCAGGGAATTCCCGAAAGCTCGTGCCTAGGTCTTTCCATTGATACGACTCGATCGGATAGATCGCTTCTCGAAGCCCTCCATCGTACGACATGAAAACTATAACTTTCAGCGACCCCTGGAGCGTCTCGCAGATGCTCCACCAAGGTTGACTTTTTCTTCGATTCCCTTATTGAAACGCACCGTCAAACGACTTGAGAAATGCATAAATCTAGAAATTTCTGAAAGTATTTCCAGAGTACTTTCCATCGGTACGGCCTGATCGAAAAGATCGCTTCCCGAAGGCCTTGATCACACAACACGAAGACAGCCACTTTTGAACACTCTCGGAGCGCATCACAGACACTCCCTAAAAATGCTCTTTTTTACACGCTTCTCGAAATATATCCTGCACTTCCAAACACAATTCAAACTTTTCAAAAACATGAAAGTCCACGAGAAACCCTAAGAGAACACCGTGGGTGCAACCGATTCCCCTGAAACCTTCCTTATTGGCTCAATTATCGAGGCAAAGTTTGGACAAACCTTCCCGGTGATGGAGCGTATGCTACATGCGCTCAAATTTTGATCAAATCAACCAAATTTTGATCAACAGTCGAGATTAAGTTAGTACAATGGGTGCCACGTGGCATTCTGCCAGTGGAATAGTACCCACGCATGTAGCACATGTGCCTGTGTAAATTTTACATAGGCAGATGTCTTACATGTGCCAGTGTCCGAAAGTTTTGCCTATAAATGGAGGCCTCCCCCTTTGCATATTCCAGGTCCGAAATTGATGCAAAGCCCTACTGAAATCATTCCAAAACCTTGAATCTCCATACATATTCTCCTCCTCCAACACTTAGGCTAGATTCCACCACCCTAAAGGCTATACACTTCACTTACATAGCCTTATACACCACTAAACACTACCTACCAGCCCTCCAAGCCTTCTTGAAGTCATTCAAGATCCAATCAAGGCATCTATTGAAGACTACAAGTGTGTTGAAGGTAAAAGGTGGTATCCCTTTTACATTTGTGTCTTCCCCCACTCTTCTCTTCTCCCTCCTAGCCTACTTAGGCTATTCTCTATTTTAACCCCCATCTACAACCCCCCATTCTTGCATGCTTGAGCCAAGAGGGCTCTTAGATCATGCCTAGAGGAAAGCAAGTGAGAGACACCGTGTAGGGGGACCTCTTACTAGCCTACTTTAAGATGGTATGGCCTAGGAGCCCCTTGTTTATGTGGTGTAGCCTAAAAGCCTTGTATGTGATCATGACCCCTTGCATATTACTATTGTGATCATGTCTTGTGTGCTTGGCTTCATTTTTATGCTTATTGCCATGTTCTACAATGCTTACATTACTCTTAACTCCATGTCATGTCCAAGCTCTATATTTCTTTCAAAGATTGTTCCAAGAGTTGGCTCCTTGAAGCTTAGGATGAGACTTTAGAAATCATGCCTTAGAAGTTCCCCTACTAACCTCCCTAACTCTTATTTTGGCATAATAACATTTTAACTTGCATAAGGGTTGCTTTCTAATTCCCTAATTTCCAAGATTTTTTTTCTTTTAAGTGTAATGGTTGGAATGGCCCCATGGAACCCTCTCTTGAGTGGTCTTCCTTTTGTTTGGCCATATGAACCCTCTCTTGATGGAATGGTTCCCTTGGAAAATGGTTTTCAAAATCCTTCTCCAAAGATGATTTTCAAAAATGCATTCTCTCCATCTTTGCATTAAAATTGGTGCTTCAAAAAGTTGTCATCATGTTGATTTTTTACCCTTTATACTCTTGTCAAGATAATGGTTATAATGGCCATGAGGAAACCTTCCTTGGAATGGTCTCCAAACACCAACCATGTAAACCATGTTCTTGGCTAGAGTCAAAATTTTCATGGAAATGATCTTCAAGAAGATTGCCAACCCAAGTCCATTGTATTGCATGTTTTGTTCTTTCCAAAAGTGGGTTAAACCAATTTTCAAAACCATTTTCCAATCCAACCCTAGGTTAATTTGACCCTAGTTGTTCAACCCTAGGTTAACTTGATCCTAGTTGACCAACCCTAGGTTAACTTGACTCTAGTTGTCCAACCCTAGGCTAACTTGACCCTAGTTGACTAACCCTAGGCTAACTTGACCCTAGTTCACCAACCCTAGGTTAACTTGACCCTAGTTCACTCACCTTAGGTTAACCTAATCCTAAGTCATCCTAACCTTAGTTAGTTAACCATAGGTCATCTTAACCCTAGGTTAACCTAACCTAACCCAAGTTAGTTAACCTTAGGTTACCCTTAACCCTAGGCCAACCCAACCTAGGTTAGTATACTCCAAGGTTCTAACTCTTGAACCCTTTTCCAAATGATCATTCAATTTTAAACTATTCTCATAACCTATTTTTCCAAAACCTCCTACTCTCTTGATTTCAAAGAAATCAACTCCCTAAACTCTTCAAATGTTCCTACACTCCATCTTCAAGGCATTTCCAAAAATATTTTCAAAAGGTCACAAGCCTAAGGTGCCCCTAGCCCCCTCATGGTTAGGGATTCCAATGACAAGTGATAAATCAAGAACAACCTCTAAGGTTGTCCATATTAGGATTCCAAACCCTTAGTCATTTCTAAAAACCACTTTAAAAAACTAATTCATTCAAACATTCTAAAGTCATGCCTCCAAGGTATTCAAAATAAGACTTCAAAAACACTTTCAAGTTCTCTTGAGTCATGCCAAAGCATTTTTGCAAAACTTCCTTGAGTTGATCTAAAAACATTTTCAAAACATGCCACCATCCAATTTCGAGTCAAAACTTTCAAGACCTTAAAGTGTTTTAAACTCTTCCAAAGACCTCAAAGTGTCTTAAAACTCTTCCAAAAACTTCAAAGTGTCTTAAAACGTTTCCAAAGACCACAAAGAGTCTTCGACTTCCAAAGACGTCAAAGTGTCTTAAACTTTTCCAAAGACCTCAAAGTGTCTTCAAACCTTCCAAAGGCCCTAATGCGTCTATTTTCCATCGAGCTCTTGCCGAACTACGAATGACCTGATTCTCACCAAATAAGATATGTAGGCAACCTAAAATGGTGTGGTCATAACTTTTATTTCAACTCTAATCCCTTTTTCAAAAATTCTAATCAATTCAAAGTTTATATTCCAAACTCTTTCAGAACCCCCATTATTTTCAAACTTCTTCCAAAACTTGCATCATGCATCATTCATAAAAAAAGTGATGACTAAACCTCTTTTTCAAAGTTCTAAAGTGGATATTAAGTGGACAATAATAACCAGTTATTATAGTGAGTTAACAAAGGGTGATCAGACATGTAGGTACCAAAAGGGCGGGGTAGGGTGATGATCTTAGGATATCTTCCTTACACTTAACCAACCCCCAAACCATAGATTCTGGTTTCAAATGACTAAAATGGAGTTATTTTCCTAAAGGGCTTAAATCTTCCAAAGGGTTGCCGAACAACCCATTTTCTTAAAAACCCCCTCTTGAGGGAGTTTTCAAAACCTTTTCCAGAAAAACCCTAAGTTTAATCTTCGGATGAACACTTAGTTTTAGGTGCCCTAACTCACCTTAATCAAGTTAGGTGGCGACTCCTATTTTTCTAAAAAACCCTTAGTCAAACCAATTTTCAAACCTAGTCGCACTTGTCTTTCTAGGAGGATGAGTTTTAGTAACAGAGTTCCACGCTTTAGGATCTCCGAGCCGAAAGGACCTTGGACACCCCAAAAAATCGGAGCGCGACAACTGTCCCTTGATAGTTTGGCACATTCAAGATGCTGGTCAAACTAACTCTGGACCAAGTCCTATCAACTCCAGTCAAAATGACCATTTTGCCCCTAGACGCTCCAGCATGTCATTCGAGAAAGCACCAATCCCTCGAGGTAATAAGTCCACCTTTCTAAAACTATCTCCAAATAATTCTGCATGTTCAATATGCCACCCAAATCTATTTCAGTCCCATTCTGGTAAGTTCATGTCAAAATAACCGTTTTGGCCCCTGGTGGCCCAAGCATTTTCTAAGCCACGCCAACTCTGGGTACCAAACCAGCATTCATTAAGATACCCCGATGGACATCCCCTTCCATTTCCAAGTGATTCCCTTGACTCGAAACACATCTATGTCAACAAAAGCTTCTCGGAGTGTCTCCTAGACACTCCGCTAGGGTTATCCTTTTCTCTGATTCCCTAATTAAAATGCACGTCAAATGACTTGAGAAACGTGTAAATCAATAAATTATCAAAATTCTTTCCAAAGATCTTTCCATTGATACAGCTCAATTGAAAAGATCGCTCCCCAAAGCATCCAATTGTGTGGCCCAAAATTGCCACTTTAAGAAACCCTTGGAGTGTCTCACAAATGCTCTGCTAGGGTTAACTTTTTCTTTAATTCCTTAATAAAAATGCACCTTCAAACGAGTTGAGAAATGCATAAATTAGGAAATTCCCTGAAGCATGTCCAAAGGACCTTTCATCAGTATGGCTCAATTAAAGAGGTCTCTTTTTGAAGGCCACGATCATGTGGCACAAAAACTGTAATTTTTAGAAACCCTCGGAGCATCTCACATACGCTCTAAAAAGCTTGTTTTCATGTACACTTCCCGATGGCATATCTCCATCATTCGGGATCCTTTGAAGCTCCCTAAGGGCAAGGTTCATGAGAAACAACAGAGGAACATCATGAACATGACCAATTTCCCTAGATCTTTCCCAGATTGCATGGATTTCAAGGGAAAGTCAACATAAAAGTTTTTGACAGCAAACCATGTGCTATATGCACCCGAAAAATGATCAGATCAGACAAAACTTGCCTTGCAGTCCAAGTTGGGTTAGTACAAATAGTGTCATGTGGCACTCATACACTGGCATAGTATATTGGCACATGTACTATATGCGCCATAGCAAATTTTGCCTAGGCATGTTGTAGGATATACACCAGACCCCAAGATCCTTGACTATAAATAGTGGGCTCACCCCTAAGTATTCCAAGGTAAAAAATTTATGGCAAAGCCTTGGTAAAACCTCCTTAGAGCCTGGGAAACCCTAGATACTCCCCTCTCTCAACCCTCCAAGAATCGAAGTTAGATTCAACCCCTCTTTAGCCTATACACTCCATCTTCTAAGCCTTCATAGTAAGATTCAAGCTAACTCTAGCCCACTCAAGCTCCATTGAAGGCCTTCCAAGCTCAACTCAAGCTTTCCAAAGAAGCATGAAGATGTGTTGAAGACAAGTAGTATTTTCTTTTACATTTTGTCTTCCCCTACTGTTCTCTTCTCCCTCTTAAAACTCACTTGAGCTTTTCTCTATTTTACACCCCATCTTCAAACCCCCCCCCCCCCCCCCCTTTCTTGCTTGCTTGAACAAGAAGACCTTAGGTCCACGCCTAGGGGAAGCTTTAGGGAAGCCACCGGTTAGGGGCATTCCTTTTAGCCTACCTTATCATGGTATGACCCTAAGGCCCCTTGCAATGTGGTGTAGCCTTGAGCCTTATATGTTTTCATGACCCCTTTGCATATGGTCACTATGTTCATGTATTGCATGCTTGGCTTTATTATCATGCTCAACACTATTTTTCAAAAACCCTAACTACTTCCATTTCTATGTCTTTTCCAAACTCCATATTCAAGTGCTTTTGCAAAAATAGTTCTAAGAGTTGATTTCTTGAAGCCTAGTTTAAAACCTTAAATTTTCATACCTTAGGAAGCCACCCATAAACCCCCTAACCTCCATTTTGCGTCCTTCCATTTTCTATTTTTAAGTTGCATTAAAATGGCGAATCTACTTGTTAGAGTAGAATGCCAAATCATGACCCTCATTGCTCATTCGAAGCACTCTGATGGTTCTGAAGAAGCATGAATACTTCTAAAAAGGTGTCTTGTCCATGTCAGACATGCGTCCAAACATATCTTATTATTTTAAATTATTTTAGAATTAAACACTTAGAAACATGTGTGTCCATTGCTTAGAAATAAAATAAAAGTTTGAAGAAAATAACTTGGTATCTAATTGTAAAATAAAAACAGTGTGGACTTATATGTAATTTGATGTTTAAGCTATGTAATACATGGTGATAAGTACCAGTTCTGTGTACCAAAATAGATCTGGACAATGTTCTAACTAGACCTCACACCGATCTAGCTTACTAGTAGGGCAGACCAATAAGACGGCCCAAGCGTGGCATCAAGCGCCTCACCAGCACATCTCGAGATCCTCGCCTACAAATCAACCATCACCCCTTGACTTGGGCATCATTGCGCCCATGAAGCATGCAGCTGTTACCTAAGAATCACTCTCAACTGCCACCTCTATATAAAGGTGTCTTCACCTCTCTCTAAAGTACGAATCATCTAGTCTAAACTCTGCTAATAAACCTCCATATTCGATGGCCTAATTTTAGCATCGAAGTATTCTTGGCAGGCACCACACCGGTGTTTATAGTCCAAAGACTCTTCACCTTCCACTGGATCGTCTATGCTTGGCCTAGAGCAGACCATACAAATTTACTATATCATCAGTCGGCACCATCTGTGGGAATGACATTCTTGATGTTTTCATGGTCTTAACAAGATCCGACACAACTATGCGAAGAAAAACAACCATAGAGGATCAAAACATAGCCAGGATGACAATTTTGGAGCAACAGATCGCTAACATGATAGCCAGCATGTAACAACTATTTTTTCATCACACAATACCAGGAGATATTCTAAAGGGTCCCTCCACCTACTACCCCTTCCCTCTAGTTGAGGCAGTTTTCGAGGAGGAGATGGGTGCCGAGGTCGAGGCACCAAGTCTAGGAGATTGAGTGATGAGTTACGGGAGAGCTTTTATCTGGCAGAGATAGACAGATACTAATCTGGGCGATTTGGAGATACCGAATATTTAGCAGCTAGGGGACCTTGCTTATCATCCCAGTGTGTATTCTAGATAGCACCTACCTCCTCCACGCGTTCACACATCCTTCAGAGGGGTCGTCCATCATGTGTTTGTGACCATGCAGCGGGCCACTCCATCTTATCAGGCTTTCTTATTTGAGATTTGGTTTCGTGCGTTCATGGGTCTCCAGGCTAACCGCCTGAACCGCCACCTAGTGTTAGCGCTGATTGAGAGATGGTTCAGAGAGACTAGGACTTTTCATTTTGTTGGCTTTGAGCTAGGTCCCACTCCATTGGATTGGGTGATCATCACTGGGCTTTCCTTTGTTGGCCATTAGATTACCTTACAACTGGTCAGCAGAGTTGAGTCCTGTGCACTATTAGATTTACCACCTCTAGAGCGATCAGCTTTGCCGGTGTCTTGGCTTGGTCTAAACGAGGGTACCATTTCCACCGAGCCCTCCCCAGCGGGACAAGATATCATGAGACGATGACTGGTGTTGTACATTATCTTCAACTGTTTCTGCAACAACAACAAGTTGATCGTCCCCTTTAGGTTGGTGAGTGTGGTAGCTGATCTGGGGGCTTTATTTGAGCTTGATTGGGGGTCTTTCTCCTTTGGCTACTACCTTCAATCCATATGCGTTTGGACCTCCTCTAGGTGGGCTAGCGTGACAGGATTCTAGCCCTTTTTGGTTTGATGAAGCTATAAGTATTTGCCAGTTCATCATCCCGATGTTATTGAAGCTGATCTCTATCCTCGAGCCTTAAGGTGGGCTTGTGACTAGGTAGCCCAGCAATCCGAGATTACTGATTTCATGATGTTACGGGCGAACCTGGAGTTGATCGAGGCGAGGGACGTGACCTGGCGGCCCTTTATGGGATCGGTCCATTATGAGGCGGTGAGGTATCTAGTCCTGCTATCTCTATCGAGGGCTTCTTTTCTTAGTGACGATTCTTGGGAGTCTTATCTGGGGGACCGACACTGGCAGCAGTTTCATGAGGAGTTCCAGTTAGTAGGAGATCCGCTAGAGTACATGTTTGGTGTTTTGGTCGAGAGGGTTCCCATTCCATATTAGCCTCATCAGCCAGGTGCCAATTTCCTGTTTCCTCTAAATACGGACTATGTTGTGCACTTTGGGGCTCATTCTGTTATTGGCTTCACTTGGTTTGAGGTAGTTGTTAACAGATATACTGTTGGCCAGTAGGTGGTTGACTTGTGGCACCGTGCCGGGGGATACGTGCCCCAAGCTGAGTTTACTATAGTGAGAGACCAGAAGGACCGGTTCCAGATGGAGCAGGATTAGTACTAGGTATAGGTAGCTTCCTTGATGGCCCGGTTAGCCCAAATGGGAGGTGGCGGGGTATGTTATGCTTTGCCTCCTTCTTCTTTTTGCTCTGCTATTGTTTAGTTATTCCTTTGCCTTGCTAATTCTTATTTTATCTTCTTTGTAGGAGGCTGGTGCTTCTAGTAGTTATCCACCTCCTCTGGAGCCAAGTTTCAGAGATTTCGATCCGAAAGATATTGATTTTGATCTTGACAGATGCCCCTTGTGTAGACCCAGATCTTCTTTTGCCCCTATCTTGTAGATGTATTTAGTTTATGTTAGACAGCTTTATTTTTGTAAATTTTGCACAGAGATGGATGTTTATGATTTAGATAGTTAAATGCATAGACGGGGAGAAATATTTATGGTTTATACATCTAAGTATATAATCAGATGTATATGCATGGATGATGATGTTCTATTAAGTTGATATTGGACTGTGTTGGTGACTTCTATTTCTACAGGGAGTTACGTCCTACGTTTGCGGAGCTAATGTCGATTTTTTTTTTATTTTATGAAAATGCATGCACATATTAGAAATATACTAGTTAATGGAATGACAAGGGGTGTTGTCAAACTTGGTATCTTTGGAGTGGTAACTCCTTCCTAGTTAGGGGTCTGGCCTCTCCTTTGATGCGACCATACCTTGACCAGATGATAGCACTTTGTACCTTACTCAACCTTCTGATCAACTTTGATTTTTTGTCTTGGGTTAGTGTTTGGATTATTTGGCTAGAACTCTCAACTCTCGGGGCTTTGGCAACAGCTTACCTAACCTTTAGTAGAGTGATGAGCAGCCAATCTTTCAATTTGAGGAGACTTTTCTTTAGGACCGTAATGTAGGCTAGGTCATGGGGTTTTTGAAATAACGGGATATACAGGCTCAAGTTTGATGTCGCTTTTAGCAGGTTTTAGATCCATATCATCTTTGACTATTTTTTAGACAAGGTTAGCATCCTTCTTTAGCTTCGGCAATGTGTCCAACTCATTTAGATCAAGCAATCCATTGTCAATCATAGTGGACTTTAATAGGGTTCTAATGTAAGCCATGGCTTGGGGGTTTAACAAGAAAAGGTAAAGGCTCTAACCTACGGCTTCTATTGGGCTTCTTTCTCACCTAGGATCACATTTGAACTTTCCTTCTTACTTTTACTATATACTTCTCAAGATGAAATGACTCTTTTCTTTCCTTTCGGCTTTTTTATATAAACATGACTCTTTTCTCTTTCGTCCCTTCTATACGTTTTTCGAGATGGCACAAACATGACCTTCTTTAGGCCTTTTCTCATATATGTTTTTTTTTTTTTTTTGCCTTTTGCCCCTTGGCAACTCTTTTCCTTTGCTTTTCTTTTTTTATTTTCATTTCTTTTCTTTCCTTTTATGAAATGAATAATTCTACAACCCTTTTTCTTAGACATTTTCCTTAACAATTCAATCTAACCCATTGTGGGCGGTGATCTTTAGGTCAGGGTTTTCTCAAAGAAAAAAAAAGGGTAAATGGCTCAATGAGTTTCACAAGGTTTGCTTCAGACTGTATGAGAAATAAAATGAGGGCCTCTCTTCATTTTGAACTAGATTGCTTGATCCATAGAGCCTTCAATGTTACCCCAGCATGGTAGAGGATGGATGCCATTCCTAAAGTTTTCAGTTATATGTCTGCCCTACTGTGGGGGGACGGTCTTGGATCAGGATTGATAAGGAATATTTTGCTTTTTGCGAGGCACTATGGGCTAAGCAAAGGGAATATAAACACTTTTTTCCCTTTTATATGGGAAAATGAAAGATGGCTCCTCTTTATCTTGATAATCTGGCCACACATTGCTCAGCTTCAGTATCTTACAAATGTTGCCTTTGGGTGGTTTCCTCACTCATCCTTATCCTCTCTCTCTTTGAAAAGCTGATCATTTGGCGATTGGCTAACTCATGCTATCACTCCTTCAAGTCAGATCCTCCATGAGATAGACTATGCCCCTTGTGTATGAAGCATTCACCATTCACAAGGAAATATAAGATAACAATTGAATAAAAAGACTTAATCATTTTATTATATCAGTGACAAGCATGTAGTTCTTTTTAAATGAATAGAAATGCAGACATTAATTTAACGACAAAATGTAAAAGGATAGAAAAAAAGTGGGTGAAAACACCCTTTTCTTGTACACTTTTGTGGAGAGTCCTTCTAGTTGGGTTTTGGGATGATACCCACATCTTCAATGCTCCATCCGTAGTCGCGGCTTCTAGCCAAGGCAAGGCAGGCGAAAGCTTCTTCTAGAACTTTGGGCATGTTGGCAGTGACAGTGCAGTTGTCTGCTTCATTGACCTCCTTCATGTCCTTGGAGGCAGATTCTTCTGTGAATAGAATGGCTAACTCGCCTCCTTCTAACTCAAATGGCTTCGTTGGTACCTTTGGCTCTTCTTGCTCCCAGCCCATATCTTCATAGTCACACTTGGTCACGAGCCAAGGGTTCTTCGATAAGTGACGTTCAGCCATGGCATACCTCGAGTGTAGAAACTCAGCACCCTATCCATCAATAACCATGTTTTCAAAAAGATCCTCTTCCAAAGGCATTGGCTCCTCAACTGGCCAATTAAAAGAATTAGGTACCTCATTAGGGTTGTAGAGATAGATCAGGCATAATGGGAGATCCTCCTCCCAGTCATTCTCTTCATTAGCCTCTCAATAATCCTTAACCATGGTCTCATCTAACTCTCCCTCATCTTCTATTTCTACTAATATCACATTGACTGTGTGATCCAACAGCGGGTTAGTGGTCACATTGGGGGTTGGTGTAGGGTTCACCAGTTGCAAATAAATGGTCTTATTCTCAATTAAGTCTTGGATTTTATGTTTGAGGGAGAAGCAACTCTCGGTGTCATGCCCTTGGCCTCTCTAATGGTACTCGCAGGTGAGGGCGCCGTTAAAGTTGGGGGGTAGGGGACTTGGCAATGGACAGGCCAGTATGGGTTTTAGGATGTTATTCATTAAAAGGTTATGATAAGCTTTAGTTTGGGTGCAGGCTAAGGCATCAAAGTTACAGAAGCATCAAGTGGGCCTGTTGAAATTAGGTCGTGCCCCAGAAGGGTCGATGTTGGGTGCTTGAGCATGCATGCTTAGAGTGGGCATGGGTAAGATAGGGTGAAACTGAAGTGGTGGACGATATTGTGGTGGTTGAACGGGTAAGATGGCAGACACCTCGCTTTTCTTCTTGATTACTCCCCTTGTAGTGACCACTTTCTTGGATATGTTGACCGAGCTTTCTCCGATTTTTGCATAGGGATCAGTAATCCTCCCCACCTTAAAACCATTTTTTATCATTTCTCCTTGCATGATGTGTGAAACCCTAATCTCATATTTTCATTATTAGTTTATTTAATTTAATTTACATCTATTGCATGGTTAATTATAAATTGGGGGTGCCACTTGTATCATTTTCTTAGTGGTAAGTTAAATGATGAGACATTGGTGAGTGGGTATAATAAGTGGATGCATAAAATACCTAAGGGGAGTGAGATATATATTATTATGTCGCTATTGAAGTTAATTGAGAGGAGGGGAGGGTGTCGGTGGAGAGAAAGGGAGAAAGATGACAAGAGGGGACAAGGAGGCAAATGAAGAAAGAAAAGAAAGAAAAAGAAAAGAAAAAAAAAAAAAGGTAGGGGGTGAGTGGTCTAGCATGATGGGAGAGGGAAGAGAGGAAAGATAGCTTGAGTGGTCTAGCATGATGGGAGAGAGAATAGAGGAAAGATAGCTGCCATTATAGAGAGAGATATATATATATATAGAGAGAGTTATAGAGAGAGAGAGAGAGAGTAATCGGTGGAAAAGAGGAAGAAGAAGAAAAGAGGGGAAAAATCTAATGAAACTTTCTTGCACTTTGTTTTCCTCATCCAAGGTGAGTATCATACTTGTTTTATGTTATTTTCTCTAATTATTGCATGTTGTATGATCCATGTCATGGAAGGAGGAGGATGGAGGTGAGATCTTCCATCGTAAAAACATAGAATCACTCATGGCAACTATAACAGAGTATTCTCTATGAAAAGGCTACTGTTTAGAGACATTTCGACCTAACTAAAAATTTTATTTGTGGCTGAATTTTTGAACACTGTAAGTTAGAGTTATGAGGATCATTTAGGCTTTGGATTCACTTAAAAATGTTGTAATTTCGAATTATAGTGAATTTTTGAAATGGGAATGTCCCTGCAGATTTTTGATGCCCAGATCTGCCCAGATCTGTAATCTCTGGTTAGACAGAGCATTCGACCAAGTTAGAGTACCCCAAAAATTATGAAATTTTTATTGTATCTAGGAGAAAGGTTATGATAATCTGTACCAAATTTCAGATCATTTAGATGTTGTTTCCCTATGTTATTAATTTATCAAAGATAGACTATTTACTGCTGAATTCGAGTTTCTGTAGCACTGCCCTGTTTTTGTAAATATCAAATAAATATTTAGGCATGTCTAAAAAATGTAAAATTTGGTCTGGATATTCTTTAATATGTCTAGTTGGTATTCCTAAAGTTTTAGAATTTTTAGGCATAAGCTTACGAAGTTATATCCAGAGTATGAAGCTTGTGTTAGTTTTGGCAGATTAGAGGACTTAGTGTATTTTGATATTTTTCAGCTCTAGCTTTACATTGGGAGTGTGATTGAGATTAGCATATGGTAGTTCTAATATATAATTTCAGTGTTATAACTTGTTTGTATAGACATTATAGCTATGATTATTAGAGTATATATTGAGTTTCCTAAACTATTACAGTTATGGTGATAGGAGCTAACGGAGAGCAAGATCCTTCAATGTCAACCACGAAGTGATCTTTGACATAGTGTGTGTGTGGTGACAGGTGTGATCATAGGATAATCTTATTCATATAGAAGTGAATATATATTGCTTGTGTTATTATATGTGTTGGTGTTAATTGTGGGATTGTGGGATCATAGGATACTCTTATTCATATAGAAGTGAATATATATTGTTTGTATTATTATCTATATTGGTGTTAATTGTGGGATTGTGAAATTTTGAGATAATCTTATTCATGATAAATGCATTGTTTATTTTCATATAATGGTGGTGAATGCATTTGAGGTGTTGAAGGTGTTTATATATGAGGTGAAAGTGGTGTTATATGAGAAGTTCTGTGGAGACATTGATGATTTTATATATATATGGTGGCATTGCATACCATTCATATTGTATGTCTTGCATTGCACTGGAGAGAGTTAACCACGGTGGGTTAACCAAGGCTTAGTCACGGTGGACTAGCCTAGGGGTGCCACGGTGGGGATTCCTTGATAACGCGCCATCGATATATTGGGCCAACATTATCTAAAATTATGCGCACATGTGGGTGATACATTCATTGCATTGAGGCATCCATGATATATATATTGATCATTTATATCGTGTACATTGTGGGTATTTATTATCATTCTCTATGAATTCGATTATCTATCGTGAGCATGTTGATAATTAGCTCACACCCTCACAGACTGTCTTGACAGGTAACTTGGAGATGACGGTTTGGTTCACTGCAATCTTGGTCCTTGCCGTGGTGGCAATCATGTTGATGTCAGAATGTCGAGTCTCGGGGCTTGGGAGATCACCATTGTCTTACTTTCAGTTCATGGTTGTATTTTATATGAGACGTTGGGTTTTGGTGCTATGTTTTAACTTTGTATAATGGTAAAGAATTTTGTGAAAGCATGTTGATTATTTTCTAGTGGTAATGTATTTTGTTTGGAGAGTTTATTATATTTTCCTCATTATATTATTTATCCCGTATATTCCGCTGTGTTCTTTTATTTTCGAGTATGTTTTGAGGTGTCATTCTCAGGTACGGTGTCCTGTGCGATCACGCCTCACCTAATGTGACATAATTAATGTCTAATTGGGTTGGGGGTGTGACAGCTTGGCATCAGAGCTATGGTTTGTATTAGACATATGTTTCATAGCCTGGGTTCTATATTAAAGCTGTGGTGTAGAGTTGGTGTCTAGAGTGCAGTGAACCGTAGGGTATTGTCGATGTTGGTCAGGTCGTTGAGGAATGTGTGGTTTATATGTAGATCTATATATGTTGTACTTATCCTGATTTGGTGACAGAAAGAATGGCACAAAGGGATTCAGCTGGAGCCATGGAAGGGGAAAATTCAGCAGCTTCAGTTAGAGGTGTGGAGCAAGGAGGCATGGACCGCATGTTCAAAATCAACTTGATGCAACCAACCGACTTGCAAATCTGATGGCACAATATATGGAAGCTTAGGTGGCAAGATCGGCGCCAAGGAGCACAATCTTATATGAGCAATTCATGAAGCTAAGTCCGCTAGAATTTATGGGAGCAATTGATCCATTGGTAGCTGAGGAGTGTTTAAGAAAGCTGGAAACTATATTTGAAGTGATGGGGATTCCTGATGAACTAAAGCTATCATTATCCACTTTTATGCTAAGAGGTGAGGCACAGAACGGGTGGGAAGCCACGAGACGAATGGAAAATGCTTAACCTGGAGGACTACTAATCACGTGGCAATGCTTTGTGGAACTATTTAATGATCAGTACTGTCCCCTCATTTACCGTTATTAGAAAGAATAAGAATTTATTCTTCTAAAGCAAGGCAAAATGTCAGTGGTAGACTATGAAGAGCAGTTCACGGCCTTGTCTTGATTTGCACTTGACTTGGTGCATACTAAAAGTGCTAAGTGTAGAAGGTTTCAATAGGGATTGGAGTTGTTAATCCGGTCTCGGGTTTCTGGATTTGAACTCAGTAGATATGGAGACTTGGTGAACAAAGCCAAGATTGTGGAATTGGATGTGAAAGAGATGACTGGGAGACGAGAACAATTTAAGAATGGGAGATTTGATTAGGGATTTGGTACTTCACTACAGAGACCTTCAGAATCTGCTCCAACTGTGGACCAAGGACGGGCACAATTCAATCTTGGATCGGGCGGTTCACGATTTAATAACGCGAGAAGCACAGGAAGTTTTAGGGGCCGAGCAGCTTCGAGACCACCAGGGAGGTCTACCAGTTTGAGACCTTTGGAGAGTGGCACTGGGGGAATCATTTGCTACCGATGTGGGACTGAGGGGCATATTGTCAAAGATTGTCCAGTGCCATGGACCGACAAATGCTATCAGTGTGGACAGTCGAGTCACATAGCACGAAACTGTCCTCAGAATCTTGCGGTGGCATCATCAGTGGGTAATGTGGCGAGCGAAGATAGGGGAACAATGGGGGTTGCTCAAAAGGGGCCAGCTATGACACCAGAACCTCGCACTCAAGCACGGGTCTGCCATAACGATGAGAGATGTGCAGGCTACTCCTAATGTTGTGACAGGTACGTTATTTGTTGTTGATAAAGAGGCATATGTGTTGTTAGATCCGGGCTCTACACATTCATTTGTTTCGATTGCATTTAGTATGCATTGGGATAGACCATGTAGTTCATTGTCACAACCTTTACTTGTGTCTACACCGGTGGGAGATGTGATAGTAGTAGACAGGGTATATAAAGGCTGTGTGGCGAAAATTGGGGGTAATGAGTTGGCAGTTGACCTGATTCCATTAGCTATTCATGACTTTGATTTGATATTGGGGATAGATTGGTTATCTTCATATCATGTGTCTATTGATTGCTTTAAGAAAGAAGTTGTTTTTAGAATGCCGAATGAAGTAAAATTTCGATTCCAAAGGGAAAGAGATGTAGTTTCAACTTGTTTGATATTAGCTTTAGAAGCTAAGAAGTTGTTGCAGAAAGGATGTGAAGGGTATCTTGCACATATAGTTGACACTACTAAATCAGAACTAAAGTTATCTGATATTCCTGTGGCTCGAGACTTTTTGAATGTTTTTCCAAATGAGCTTCCAAGGGTGGTACTAGACAGAGAGGTGGAGTTTTCTATTGACTTGTTACCAGGAACAACACCAATTTCAATTTCACCGTATAGAATGGCACCATCCGAATTATGGGAGTTGAAACTTCAATTGCAAGACTTATGTGATAAGGGATTCATTCAGCCAAGTGTATTGCCGTGGGGAGCACCAGTTTTGTTTGTGAAGAAAAAGGATGGCACCATGAGATTGTGTATCGATTACTGACAATTGAATCAGGTTACTGTGAAGAACAGATATCCTTTACCTCGGATTGATGATTTATTTGATCAATTGCAAGGAGCTGCAATGTTTTCAAAGATTGATTTGAAATCTGGCTATCATCAATTGAAAGTAAAAGACAGTGATGTGCCAAAGACCACATTCCGTACGTGATATGGTCATTATGAATTTTTGGTGATGCCTTTCGGAGTGACTAGTGCACCTGCTATCTTTATGGATTTAATGAACTGGGTATTTCGATCTTTTCTTGATTCTTTTGTGATTGTCTTTATTGATGATATATTGATATATTCTCGTAAGTTAAGAAGAGCATAAGAATCATTTAACACTTGTATTGCAAACTTTGCGGGATAAGCAATTATATGCTAAGTTCAGCAAGTGTGAATTTTGGCTTGATGAGGTAGTGTTTTTGGGGCATGTGATATCTACTCAGGGAATTAATGTTGATCCATGAAAAATTGAGGCTATTATGAACTGGGAACAACCGAAGAATGTTTCAGAGGTTAGAAGTTTTATGGGATTAGCAGGTTACTATCAAAGATTTATACAGGGTTTTTCATCGATTGTCGTTCCTTTAACACAATTGACTCACAAGAATGTGGCATTCGTGTGGACAGTTGATTATGAACGTAATTTTAAGGAGTTAAAGACCAAGTTGACTTCAACACCAGTATTAACAATTCCATCCGGGAAGGGAGACTTTGTGGTGTATAGCGATGCTTCACATCAAGGATTGGGGTATGTTCTAATGTAACGAGGAAGGGTGGTCACTTATGCGTCAAGATAGTTGAAGACAGATTAAAGGAACTATCCTATTCATGACTTGGAGTTGGCAACTGTAGTATTCGCATTGAAGATATGGAGGCATTATTTGTATGGGGAACCTTGTGAAATTTATACAGACCACCAAAGCTTAAAGTATCTATTCACTCAATGAGATTTGAACGCACGACAGAGAAGATGGATGGAACTAATTAAAGACTACGAATGTGTGATTCATTACCATCCGAGAAGAGCCAATGTAGTGGCTGATGCCTTAAGTCGGAAGTCTTCAGGTAGACTGCCTTGCATGCGTTGTTATCGGGCAGAATTGTATGCGGAAGTGACTCCCTTGAGAGTAGAGTTTGAACAGAAAGGTATGGGCGTCATGTTAGTTCATTTTCAGGTGAGACCATTTTTACTTGATCGGATTCGGGAACTTCAAATGCAGGATAAGCAGTTGATGAAGATTAGACAAGAAGTGACGAAAAGGTGAGCACCAATTTCTCTATCCTTTATGATGGGACTTTGATGTTGGGAAATCGCTTTTGTATACCTAATCATTCAGCTTTAAAGAATGAAATTCTGGAGGAGGCGCATCACTCATTATATGCTATGCATCCGGGGAGCACTAAGATGTACAGAGATCTTCGGGAGATATACTGGTGGACAGGTATAAAGAGGAATATTGCTGAATTTGTGGCAAAATGTTTAACTTGCCAACAGGTGAAAGCTGAACATCAAAGACCGGCGGGATTATTGCAACCTCTCTCGATACCCCAATGGAAATGGGAGCATATCACTATGGATTTTGTGGTGGGATTACCGAAAACTCCTAGTGGACATGATTCTATATGGGTTATTGTGGAGAGATTGGCCAAGTCAGCTCATTTTCTTTCAGTAAAAGTTACTTATACGTTGGATCAATATGCCAAGTTATATGTGAAGGAGATTATCAAACTGTATGGAACGCAAGTATCTATAGTTTCAGACAGAGATCCAAGGTTTTCGTTGAGATTTTGGTTGAGTCTTTAGCAAGCTATGGGTACATCATTGAAGTTTAGTACGGCCTTTCATCCTCAGACAGACGGTCAATCTGAAAGAACTATCTAGACTTTGGAAGATATGCTGCGAGCTTGTATGCTTGATTTCAAAGGTAGTTGGGGAGATTACATTGCTTTGATGGAATTTGCATATAACAATAGTTATCAATCTAGCATTGGTATGGCACCGTTCGAAGCATTGTATGGTAGAAGATGTAGAACTCTGGTATGTTGGACTAACGTCGGTGAAAGACAGTTGTTGGGCCCAGAGATGATCCAAGACACAACTGAGAAAATCAAGACAGTTCAAGAGCATTTGAAGGTGGCATAGAGCAGACAGAAAAGTTATGCGGATTACTGATGGCGTGAACTTGATTTCAAGGTGGGAGACCAAGTGTTTCTTAAAGTTTCTCCATAGAAAGGCATTCTGAGATTTGGAAGGAAATGTAAATTGAATCCAAGATACATTGGGCCGTATACTATTGTGGAAAGAGTTGGTGTTATGGCTTACAGGTTGGATTTACCTCCGAAGATGTCCAAGTTACATAATGTTTTCCATGTATTTATGTTAAGGAAGTATGCGTCAAATCCGTCACATGTATTGGTTCAACAACCGGTTGAGTTAGCAGATGATTTGAGTTATGTTGAGGAGTCAGTTCAGATATTAGATCGAAGGAATCAAGTACATCACAATAAGATAATTCCATTGGTGAAAATACTGTGGAGAAGCCATACAGTGGAAGAAGCTACATGGGAGAGTGAAGAGATAATGCAAAAACAGTATCCATATCTATTGTCATGAGGTAAGAAAATTTCGAAACGAAATTCTTTAAGGAGGGGAGAGTTGTGAAACCCTAATCTCATATTTTCATGATTAGTTTATTTAATTTAGTTTAATTTACATCTATTGCATAGTTAATTATAAATTTGGGGTGCCACTTGTATCATTTTCTTAGTGGTAAGTTAAATGGTGAGACATTAGTGAGTGGGTATAATAAGTGGATGTATAAAATACCTAAGGGGGGGGGTGAGATATATATTATTATGTCTCTATTGAAGTTAATTGAGAGGAGGGAAGGGTGTTTTCGCGCCCAAATTTTTCGCACTCGAGGAATACTCACCCAAGCGGGAAAAATGTTGTACTCTCTCGTTAGAACTCACCCTCCTAGAAGAATGAGTGCGACTAGGTTTGAATTGAAAAATTGGTTTGAATAAAGGGCTTTTGAAAAAGATTCGAAGTCGCCACCTAACTTGATTAAGGTGAGTTAGGTCACCTAAAAACTAAGAGTAATCCGAAGACTACACTTAGGATTTTTGGAAAACGATTTTGAAAAGATCACCTCAAGAGAGGGTTTTTAAGAAAACAGGTTGTTCGGCAACCTTTGGAAAATATTTAGCCCTTTTTAGAAAAATAACTCCTTTTGGTCTTTGAAAACAGTGATCTAGGTTCGAAGGTTGGTTACGTGTAGGGAAGACGTACTAAGCTATCACCCTACCCCGCCCTTTCGGTACCTACATGTCAATCTACCCTAGATTCACCTATGAGAGTCTTTAATTAACTATAGTTCAATCTTATTCACTTTGAAAAACAATGTTTGAAAAATATGATGCATGATATGCAAGTGCAAGATGAGAGAATTGGAAAATAGAAATTGATTTGAAAAGAAATTAATTTGATTTGAAAATAGATTTGAAGAAATAGAATTGAAATTGAAAAGTTTGAAAATTGAAAGTAGAAGTTTGAAAATAGAAATTTTGGAATTTTGAGATTTGAAAAGATTTTGGAAACCGCACCCATGAGGGTGGAATTGAAAGTTTGAAAAGTATTGTGACTACACCTATGAAGGTTGCCTACGTATCCCTTTGGGGGAATCAGGTCAGTCGTAGTTCAGACTGGAGTCCGATTGAAAAGAGAAGAGTGGATTTGAAGAAGGAGATTGAATTGGAAATTGAATTCGATTTGGAATTGGAAGAGGAGATTGGAAATTGAAATTGAGAAAATTGGACTTTGATTTGAAAAGATAGATTTGGACTTGTTTTGAAAAAGAGAAAGATGAAGGTTTAGGAAACCTAGACTTAGGAAAAGCTTGACTCGACTTGGAAGGTTTAGGAGATTAGGAAAGGTTGGATTTAGAAAATGTTTGAATTAGGAAATGTTCGATTTAGGAAATCGTTATTTTTGGAAAGTTTCAAATTAAGAAAGTTTTGAATTAGGAAAGTTTCATTTAGGACAGTTTTGAATTAAGAAAGTTTTGAATTAGGAAAGTTTTAGGTTTAGGAAAGTTTTGAAATTGGAAAGTTTCGAGTTTAGAAAGTTTTCGAAAAAGGAAAGGTTTTCAGATTAGGAAAGTTCCCAAATTAGGAAAGTTTTGAAAATCGGAAAGTTTTGAAAATTGGAAAAGTTTGAAAAAGGAAAGTTTTTAGTTTAGGAAATGTTTGAATTAAGAAAGTTTTAACTTAAGAAAGTCTTAAATTAAGAAAGTTTTGAATTTAGAAAAGTCTTAGATTTGGAAAGATTTGAAGTTTAAGAGAGTTTAGAATTTAGAAAGTTTTAGGTTTAGAAAGATTTAACTTAAGAAGGTTTCAAATTTAGAAAGTTTTGAATTTGGAAAGATTTGAAATTTAGAAAGTTTAAGATTTAGAAAGTTTTTAGAGTTTTAGAAAATCTTGAGATTAGGAAAGGTTTGAAAGCTTGGATTTGAAAAAGATGTTTGAAAGGGGTAGAATTAGGAAAGGGTTGAACTAGGAAAGATTTGAAAGTTGAGTTTTAAAGTTTAGGAAAGATTTTTATGTTCAAGTTTTGGAAACTTAAGATTTAGGAAAGTAGAGGTTTAGGAAAGATTTGGATTTTGAAATTTAAGGAAAGATTTAAAGTTTAAGTTTAGGAAACTTATGGTTTAGGAAGGAATTGAATTAAGAAAGGTTTGGATTAGGAAAGGATTGGATTTGGTTTCTAAAAACAAGGGTTTGATTTTGTTTCCAAAAACGGAGGATAGGATCTAGTTTCCTAAACGGGGAGATTGGATTTGGTTTCCTAAAGGGAAGATAGGATTTGAAAAAGATTTGGAAAGGGAGATTCTAGAAACCCTAGATTTGGAAAATTCTAGTCTCGATGTAGAAAATAGGTTTTGAAAAACAAGGATAGTTTTGATGTAGAAAACAAAAGATTTTGGAAACCTAGGTTTAGGGCAAAGTTTGAAAATCATGTTTTTGGAAAGAAAACTAGGGTTTCCTAATTGTGAGTTTTAGGGTTTGGTTTGGGCTCTAAGGAAAGAGTTTTTTTTTTTTGGAAAACGCGTTTTTGGAAACGAAGGTTTTCTAGAAGGGAATCCTAGGGAGGAGTTTTTTGGAAAGTGTGTTTTTGAAAACATAGATTTTGGAAGGAAATCCTAGAGAGGAATTTCTAGAAGGAAGATTTTGGAAAGAGAGTTTTTTGGAAAAATTTTTAAGGAGCGTTTTTAGAAAGTGAATTTTGAGGAAAAGATTTTGGAGAGGAGTTGAAAAAGAGAGTTTTGAAAAATAGATTTTGGAAGGGAGTTTTTGAAAACAATTTTGAAGAGGAGAGTTTTAGGAAAGTATATTGAAAAAGAGATTTTTAGAAAGAGGGATTTGGAAAAAGAATTTTTAGAAGGTGTAAAAACATCTCACTTTCCTAAAGCAATTCTAGCCATAGGAAGGCTAGAACCACTTTAGGAAAGCGGTTTTGAAAACAACAAGACTTGAAAATATAGACCAAAAGGTCACTTTTAATGTAACACTTTCCTAAAGCAACCCTAGCCATGGAAAGGCTAGAATCACCCTAGGATTGTGATTTTGAAAACATGTTTTTGAAAAAGAGTTTTTGATGCAATTTTGAAAACAAGTTTGAAAACGACTTTTGAAAACAACTTTTTGAAAACGAATTTTGGAAGATGCAAGACTATGATATGCACAATGCAATTTGGGGTCGTGAATATACAAAGTTAAGGCTTCACCACATAATCAAGGGGGTCGGACCCACGTGGTCTTTGGTTAGACTAGAAGAAAGCCCCCGACACGGTGACTCTCTAACAGTCGAATCCTACACATGGACCGGGAATCCCCTTGTTTCAAGCATGCAAAGAAAAGGGGGGCAAAGAGATGGGGGATTAAAATAGAGAAAACCCAAGTGGGTTGGAGAGAGAAGAGAGAGGGGGGAAGTGCAGAAAATTAAAGAGAAAACCTACCGTATGTCTTCTTTATTTTGCGCGCCGCGCTGTCTTCGATCTTCGGTCTTTGTCTTGTTCTTCACCTTCAGTCTTCAAGAGTTGTCTTCAAGCTTTGGATGGTAGCCCTTCAAGTCTTCTAAGGATGGTTGAAGGCTAGTGTATGAGTGTATGAGTGTATGGGGGAGTGTATGAGTGTATAGGAGGCTAGGGTTTGTGTATAGTGGCTAGGGTTTGGGAAAACCTAGGGAGGCTAGGGTTTTGGAGGTGCTCGAGCTCTGTATATCAAAATATAGGATTTTTAGGTTAAGTTTGCAGACCCCTTTCACGTTGAACGAGGCTCTGTATTTATAGAGGGAAGACAAACCTGGCGCCTGTTGTAGTGGCGCCAGGCCAAATTATACACTGGCGCCACTAGTAGTGGCGCCAAGCCAAAAAATTGGCTTGGCGCCACTACTAGTGGCGCCAGCCATTTAGGAAACAATTAAGGTCGGCAAGTAACATATCTTTGACTAGATTTGGGCGCCTGTACTAGTGACTACCATGTAAACTTTAGCCTAGCTTCACTAGGAGTGACTCCGGAAAGTCCGGGAATGATTTGAAGGAGCCGGGAGTGACCCGGAAGGCCGGAAAGGAGCAGGAACACTTAAAATAGTGTCCTGGAGGTATTTGACTTGAAAAGTGAGGATAAGATGTGTCGGAAAGGTTGACCGAGCCTTTAGGGGCAAAACGGTCAATCGGACGAGGAAACTGCCGAGGCAAACCCGGATTGTCCCGGAAAAAGAGTTGGGATCTGCAAACATTATTTAGAATGTTCCCAGAGGTTGCCGGTTTGATTCCCAGGGCCGGCGTGGTTGGAAATGGAGACCGGCCCACTAGGGGCAAAACGGTCATTTTGTACCGGGTTTGCCGGAACTGACTCGAAATGATCCGGAAAGGTAAAGGAAGGTTGAGAACACTATAAAAAGTATTCTCGGGACATTACCGGTTTGATACCCAGAGCCGGTGTGGCCGAAGAAGGAGACCAGCCCTCCAGGGGCAAAACGGTCATTTTGTACCGGGTTGGCCGGAACTGACTCGGAATGATCCGGAAAGGTAAAGGAAGGTTGAGAACACTATAAAAAGTATTCTCAGGACATTATCGGTTTGATACCCAGAGCCGGTGTGGTTCCCGGGGCGTTCGGATGCCTAGGGGCAAAATGGTCATCTTGACCGAAAAGTCTCAAAAAGGTCCTAAGGGTAGTCTGATCATTTTTCACCGAAGTGAGCTAACAAGCATGGGTATTGACCTAGGTTTTGAGTGTTTCCGCCACTCTAACGGTGTGAGTATTTCCGCTACTCGGACGGGGTTGATGATTTGTGAGTATTTCCGTTACTCGGACGGCGTTGAGTATTTCCGCTACTCGGACGGGGTTGATGATTTGGGAGTATTTTCGCTACTCTAATGGGTCTTGTGAGTATTTCAGCTACTCTAACAGGTCTGTGAGTATTTCCGCTACTCTAACGGTTCTGTGAGCATTTCCACTACTCTAACGGTTCTGTGAGTATTTCTGCTACTCTAACGGTTGAGTATTTTTGTCACTCTAATGGTTGAGTATTTCCGCTACTCGAACGGCTCTATGAGTATTTCCGCTACTCTAACGGTTGTGTGAGTAGTTTTGCTACTCGGACCGTCTCGAGGAATAAACTGTCTCGAGAGAGGGATTGGAAAGGGGTCTTACCGACTCCGAAGAGACGTGCCTGGGTTTTGAGTGTTTCCGCCACTCTAATGGTTTGAGTATTTTCGCTACTCTAACGGTTTTGTGAGTGTTTCTGCCACTCTAACGGTTTTGTGAGTAGTTTTGCTACTCGGACCGTCTCGAGAAATAAACTATCTCGAGAGAGAGATTGGAATTGAAATAAGAAAGGACAATGCCCCTAAGGGCATTTTGGTCATTTTGCCTCTATTTGGGCCTAACAGGCCCGCGAAGCGATGGAAAGATGGAATTTGGACCTAGAGGATTGGTTTCGATTGGAATATGTCCACAATGACTTCAAAACAAGTCTGGACGGAGTGTAGACTGCCGAGCGGTAAAAAATGGGATGCTTACAGGTGTCGGTGGAGAGAAAGGGAGAAAGATGACAAGAGGGGACAAGGAGGCAAATGAAGAAAGAAAAGAAAGAAAAAGAAAGAAAAAAAAAGAAAACAAGAATGGTAGGGGGTGAGTGGTCTTGCATGATGGGAGAAAGAAGAGAGGAAAGATAACTTGAGTGGTCTAGCATGATGGGAGAGAGAATAGAGGAAAGATAGTTGCCATTATAGAGAGAGAGATATATATATATATAGAGTTATAGAGAGAGAGAGAGAGAGAGAGAGAGAGAAAAATCGGTGGAAAAGAGGAAGAAGAAGAAAAGAGGGAAAAAATCTAAGGAATCATTCTTGCACCTTGTTTTCCTCATCCAAGGTGAGTATCATGCTTGTTTCATTTTATTTTCTCTAATTATTGCATGTTGTATGATCCATGCCATGGAAGGAGGAGGATGGAGGTGAGATCTTCCATGGTAAAAACTTAGAATCGCTCATGGCAGCCATAGCAGAGTATTCTCTATGAAAAGGCTACTGTTTAGAGACATTTCGACCTAGCTAAAAATTTTATTTGTGGCTGAATTTTTGAACACTGTAAGTTAGAGTTATGAGGATCATTTGGGCTTTGGATTCACTTAAAAATTTTGTAATTTCGAATTATGGTGAATTTTTGCAATGGGACTGTCCCTGCAGATTTTTTATGCCCAGATCTGCCCAAATCTGTAATCTCTGGTTAGATAGAGCATTCGACCAAGTTAGAGTAGCCCAAAAATTATGAAATTTTTACTGTATCTAGGAGAAAGGTTTATGATAATCTGTACTAAATTTCAAATTATTTAGATGTCGTTTCCTGATGTTATTAATTTATCAAAGATAGACTATTTGCTGTTGAATTCGAGTTTCTATAGCACTGCCCTGTTTTTGTAAATACCAAATAAATACTTAGGCATGTTCAAAAAATGTAAAATTTGGTTTGGATACTCTTTGATATGTCTAGTTGGTATTCCTAAAGTTTTAGAATTTTTGGGCATAAGCTTACGAAGTTATGTCCAGAGTATAAAGTTTGTGTCAGTTTTGGCAGATTAAAGGACTTGGTGTATTTTGATATTTTTCAGCTCTAGCTTTATATTGAGAGTGTGATTGAGATTAGCATATGGTAGTTCTAATGTATAATTTCAGTGTTATAACTTATTTGTATAGACATTATAGCTATGATTCTTGGAGTATACATTGAGTTTCCTAAACTAATACAGTTGTGGTGATAAGAGCTAACGGAGAGCAAGATCCTTCAACGTCAACACCGAAGTGATCTTTGACATAGTGTGTGTGCAGTGACAGGTGAGATCATAGGATAATCTTATTCATAGAGAAGTGAATATATATTGCTTGTGTTATTATATGTGTTGGTGTTAATTGTGGGATTGTGGGATCATAGGATAATCTTCTTCATATAGAAGTGAATATATATTGCTTGTGTTATTATATGTGTTGGGGTTAATTGTGGGATTGTGGGATCATAGGATACTCTTATTCATATAGAAGTGAATATATATTGCTTGTATTATTATCTATATTGGTGTTAATTGTGGGATTGTGAAATTTTGAGATAATCTTATTCATGATAAATGCATTGTTTATTTTCATATAATGGTGGTGAATGCATGTAAGGTGTTGAAGGTGTTTATATATGAGGTGAAAGTGGTATTATATATGACGTTCTATGGAGACATTGATGATTTTATATATATATATATATATATATGTGTGTGTGTGGTGGCATTGCATACCATTCATATTGTATGTCTTGCATTGCACTGGAGAGAGTTAACCACGGTGGGTTAACCAAGGCTTAGTCACAGTGGACTAGCCTAGGGGTGCCACAGTGGGCATTCCTTGATAACGCGCCATCGATATATTGGGCCAACGTTATCTAAAATTGCGCGCACATGTGGGTGATACATTCATTGCATTGAGGCATCCATGATATATATATATATATTGATCATTTATACCGTGTACATTGTGGGTGTTTATTATCATTCTCTATGAATTCGATTATCTATCGTGAGCATGTTGATAATTAGCTCACACCCACACAGACTGTCTTGACAGGTAACTTGGAGATGACGGTTTGGTTCACTGCAGTCTTGGTCTTTGCCGTGGTGGTAATCATGTCGATGTTAGAATGTCGAGTCTCGGGGCTTGGGAGAGCACCATTGTCTTACTTTCAGTTTATGGTTGTATTTTATATGAGACGTTGGGTTTTGGTGTTATGTTTTAACTTTGTATAATGGTAAAGAATTTTGTAAAAGGATGTTGATTATTTTCCAGTGGTAATGTATTTCCTTTGGAGAGTTTATTATATTTTCCTCATTGTATTATTTATCCCATATATTCCGCTACGTTCTTTTATTTTCGAGTATGTGTTGAGGTGTCGTTCGCAGGTACGGTGACCTGTGCAATCACGCCTCACCTATTGTGACATAATTAATGTCTAATTAGGTTGGGGGTGTGACATGATAAGCTCAGAGAAGCTCTTCCCCACGCTAGTGCACAGCTTCTCGTAGTATATGCCATGAAAAGTATGCACAAACAATTACACGTACTCCTTTTCTTCCAATGGGGGATTGACTTATGTAGCGGCTTTTCTCCATCTCAGGGCATAGCCCTTGAAGCTTTCTTTCTCACCTTTACTCATCGTCATCAGAGACCATTGATCAGAAGTGAGGTGAACGTTGTGACGGTATTGGGCTTTGAATGTATTGACCAGCTTAATCCAAGTGGTGATCTTCCTTAGGTCTAAACGGGCGAACCATTGTAGAGCAGACTCAGTAAGACTGTGTTGGAACAACTGCATGAGGAGCTTCGGATCGTTGCCATGACCACTCAGTGCCCCAACATATAGGCAAAGATGAGCAATAGAGTTACCAATGTCGTCATACTTCTAAAAGTTAGGCATTTTAAACTTAGCAGGTCTCAGATGGTCTAGGAAGAAACACAACTCATCATAGGAAGTAAACCCATAAGCGTCACGGCTGTGGAGACTTCACAGTGAATTTTCTAACCCTTGGATTTTCAACTTAGAGGGTTTAGGGGAGTCATTTTCAAAGCATGCGAGAGTAGTATGGTTTCCCCTTCCTCAGTACTAGCCCCCTTGGCATCTTCATTGTTCTTTCTAGTATTGTCAAATTAAAGCACATTCCTTGGGTTAATGGGTTCAGCGACTTTGGAAGAAGTCAAGGACGATGATGGGATTGCAACAACATCTTTCATGACCATGGTTTGAATGAGCTTGAACATTTTATCAATCTTGGTCCTCATTTCGTTAACCTCCTCTCAAGAGACTTCGGATGATTCTTCAGGGTTGGCAGCCATAAGTGAGGCTCTTTGTTGGGTGATAATGGGATCTCTAGGTGGATGTTGACCTTTATTGGGAGCAATGTTGACTCAGTGTAGTGTGATCTCTATAAATGAAAAAGAAAGAAGCAGAAAAATAAGGGCATAAATCACAAGTTAGTTTTTGGTTTTTTTAGAGCCCTATACAATGCATGTCCTAGGGTGTCCCTATTTGAGAGGGAGACTAAGTATGATGGCTTTGGCTCACTTTCGAAGATAGGGGTTTTGCCCCTGTATGTAGATACTTTACCTTCAGATGGAAATCTTCTTTCATTCGAACATTCATTTATGAAAAGGAAAAGGATACATAGAACTTTGAATTTAGAATACAAGGGGAAACAAAGTACACTTTAATAGGGGAGAGGAAAACATTTTTCTTTGGACTTCCACCTATCTAATTTTACATATGAAATCCTAAACTACTCTTGAGTTTTTGGATTCACCTTCTTTGGATTTGATGTCAAGGAGATCGTTGAGAGACCTTATTGATTAATTGCCCTTATCTTCTTGGCAATCGTATCTCCGTGAGCATATAGGGATTGGAGCTCCTTTTATGGAATAGCTTGAAATGCATGCTATGAATCCTTAGGGTTACGTGGGAACCCTTAGGGTTTTGGTAGGTTTAATGCAATGGAGAGTGAACCTGGTGTCACTCTCTTTGGGTTGACCATATGAATGGAGATGCAGTGACTTGAGTTACTTTGGAACTCTCGTCTTGACATGGAATATTGAATGCATGAACATGGATGCATAGAGTAAAGAGAAAGAGAATGCATTTGTAAAGTAAACATAGATGCATGAGTAGTTAGATAGGCAGTATAACAACCGGAATAGATAAATTTAAAGGAAAGTAAAACAGTCGCCCTTTCCTCTATGGTTTTGAAAATGGTGCGCATGTCTTAAATCTGGTAGAGGTTCGGTTATGCATGGTGTCTATATGAGCATAAGGTTAAGGGTTTACTAATGCTTCCTAAGAAGGCTCGGTTCCCAGATCTTCAAACCTAGGCCCACTCCCCAAGGTTATGCCATGATCAGTTGGTGATCCGAGTGGGGGAACCATCAAGAGTTCATAGACGAAGAAACTAACACAACATCTTGTCCACAACCAATATACTGTTCCCCCTTCTAACTAGAAGGGACATATTAGGGTAGAGAATGCAAATATGCATAATGCAAGTGCATGTGCAGTGCATGTGTGATTTTTAAAAATTGGAGGAAAGAGCCCAGTAACTCTCATCCATCCTATCCAATCCATACATTCATTCATACACAGCAATTAATATAACATGAAACAAATTTGTGAACACGGGTCCACCTACAAAAATAAATATGCAAGAGTCAGTGCTTGAATGACAAACTTAATGCAAGATAGAATAAATATCAGTAAAGTCCAAACAATGACATGTTTTTTTCTTTTAAAACAATCTTGGAAAAACTTGATTTGGAAAGTTTGAAGTGGATAGAATTGGACAAATTAATCAAAGACTCCAAATGGGTGAGGGTGAAGAGATATGATATTGGCCTAACCCTCTAAGTGTCCCTAGTGGAGTCGTCAGCTGTCACACCCCGATTTTTCGCACTCAAAAAAAGACAAGTAAGAAAAACTGTAATACCCATAATTTCCTTTTTAACTACATTACATCCCTAGCGAGACTAAGTAAACCCAACCATAGAAATCATAAGCCGAAAGCAAGGACCTTCCAAGCCCAACCCAAACCGTATGTCAAAAACTAGCTTCTTAGGACCTCGATCCCTGAAAAAAAAAAAAAGAAAGAAAGAAAAGGGCTCCGAAGCACATTACCCAACAAAATTCGCACCAGAAATTATCCTAAATTTATATAGGGTTTTCTCTTCCGTTTCTTGATGGATTTTGATGAATCAAATGTCTAAAATTATCTACTTTTTAAACCTAACCCCTTCGTTATCTCAAAACTCAATTCTGTAGTGTTTCGGTTTCCTGAAAACTCCCTGAAAGCCGCTGCACTTGGAAATTCGCACTCGATTTCACTGAAACTTCGGTTTGAGTTTTCTCTCTCGCCCTGTATTGGAATGGTACAAAATTTGAGCCTAAACCGATTAATTTTTCAAGAGCTTTCTACCTAAATTTTTGGTTTGAGTGCTCGATAAGAATTGAAGTCCCAAACTCAGTTGTTTCGGACTGAGACTACCTTTCATTTTGCTCCAAGTGTTGTGGTAGCCCACCAACTTTGCATGGTCGGCTGCCACCTACACATAAAGTGCATGTAATGCACTCATGGCTGCATACATGGCCCATACTAAATACCATATTGTATTGCTATCAGATGGTTAGTGTATATACCTATATAACCATCACATGCATGGCTAACTACCCCATATACCTATTGCATGTAATACACCTCCCCTAGGCTACGTATATAGCAAAGAGATTAAGGCCTCATTATGTGGCATGAGTGATACATATATGCCTCATGTATCACATTAAAATTCTTAAGCCAACACACACTAAACATAATGCATAAAATAAACACACACACACACCAATCACAACACTTGGTCAAAGTTCAAACACTTGTAACAATGTAAGAAGTTAAATTAACCCATCTTGCCTCCCCACCTACCCGACAAGGATTGCCCTTGCAACCAATGGAAACCATTGTAGAGAGAGAGAGAGAACTATAGAGAGAGAGAAGAAATTTGAGAAGACCCAAGGAGAATGTCGGCAACCTTCTCACATACTGGAAATATTAATACAAAACCATCTTTGACTAGCCAATTAAAACAAGGGATAGAGAGAGATATAGTGAGAGAATGGGAGAAGAGAGTCCGGGAGAGAGAAGAGAGAACCCGTGGGAGTTGAACCCACCTCCATGAACCGGCCAAGCAGCCCACAAGCCAATGACCCAACCTCTATACAAACCCCTCACCTGCACACACACACCTCTCGACCCTCAGTTCCACAAGAGATTGAAGAGAGAGAGAGAAAGATTGTAGAGAGAGAGAGAGAGAGAAAATTGAGTAGAGGGAGGCAAAAGAGGGTGACCAGCTCAACCCATTCGAAGGAGCAAGTACTGAGCCTCCTTCCCCAAACCCTCACCTACCTAAACCCAGCAAAAACTCACCCTAACCCAACCATAAACCAAAAAATTGGGGAGACAGAAAAAAACAAGAGATCATCGGTTATTTGGTCGAAACAAGCCAAGGCAAGGCCCGAGGCCTATCACAGTGGTGCGAGGCTTCTCCAGGACCTCTGTGGAGTCTAAGGGAGGCCTCCCACCTCTGTGCATGAGCCGTAATGGCCCTGGAGGGCAAACTCGCCGAAAAACGATCTTTAGGCCATAACTCTGGCCACCGGCCACCAAATCCGACGAGGCCAATTGTGTCCTCTTCGTCTCGACGTTCCGAACAACTTTTGTGAATGACACGTCTCTAGAAAAACACAAGAAGAGATCCAAAAGCTCAGTTGTAGGTCTGGAACCCTAGGGTTCTGCCATGCAGCCGAGCTTTTTCGACAAAAACGGCCACCTCCGGCCACCGTAGGTTGAGCATTGACCATGAGTGTGTAGCTCAGGTCCATAGAATTCTCTGAGCCACACATGGATGGTTAGGAGTGTTGGCCCAAGCAGGCAACCCAAGAGGGGGGGTGAATTGGGTTTTATAGAATTTTTAACAAGAAATTCAACTAAAAAATCGTTTATGGATTTTAGAAACAAATAATCAAAGTATATGTATCAAGCAAATGAAGTGTACATTAAAACAAGTATTTGCAAGCATGCATAATGAGCAAGTAAGCAAAACAGAGGCAGAAGAAATATGCACCAGATTTATAAAGGTTCGGCCAACCTTGCCTATGTCCTCTCTTCTTCGATCCTTTCGAAGGAATTCCACTATGCAATACACCTTACACAGCCGCTGGTTGTGCCACGAGTGCCCAGCTCACTCTTTACAAAAGCTTCTTCCCAAGCTTTCAAAACCCAAGAGATTTTGTCCAAGCTTCTCTTAAACTTACAAGTGTTTTTCCCAAGAACACTTAAACTTACAAGGTTACAAACCCTCCCAAACAAGAATGAATGAAGATTATACAAAGAGTGACTCTCCTAGTGAGTATACAAATGAATACAACTCAATGGATAACTTTAAACACTCAGCAAGAATATGTAACAGTTAGGTGCAGGTGATTTTCAGCTTTGAAGCACTTGATATGAATGGTATGATTGCTCTTCTCTTTTCTTTGAAGCTGTATATATCTCATATATATAGGTATGGATCGATTCTAGCCGTTGGAGAAGTATGGGAGAAGATTTGGTTGTGTTTGTGCCCATACCGTCTGTCAGAAAACTAGCCGTTAGAGTCTAGGAGTCGACTCTTTTCTCAATGAGTCGACTCTTTTTGCATTTCAACAGATTTTTCAAGTTTCTGTCCAAATGAGTCGACTCTTTTGTCCCAGGAGTCGACTCTTTTCAGCAGTCTGCAGAATTGTTTGTTCTCTGTTGCAATGAGTCGACTCTTTTTGGCCAGGAGTCGACTCTTTTAAGCTTCCAGCAGAATTCCAAGGCTCTGTTCGAATGAGTCGGCTCTTTTAACTTGAGGAGTCGACCCTTTTTCCAAAAACCCATATTTTTGCAACTTTTCTTCATTCTTTTTCAAAGCTTCCAATCTCTTCAAGGATCATCTAAAAAAGGCTTTTTAAAGCTTGCAAACACTTCTTCAAGATTAGATGACTCCAAGAACATCTTCAATCCATTCAAGGTGAGTTTTCTTCATTTTCATCACTTGTAGAGCTCTTCCATTATCATAGCTTCATCTATTGATTCAAGTCTTCTTCAATATCTTCAAGAGAGCTTCCATGACTTAGAATCTTCATTTCTTCAATCAACATGGCTTCTCCATGGACTTCAACAACTCAAGGAAGCTTTCCAAATCTTGTGATTCCTTCCATGTCTTCAAGACATCTTCAAATCTTCTAAGAAAACTTCCATATTTTGAGTTGGTATCTTTTTCTTCCATTCTTGCAAGATATCTTCAAGTACTCAAAGTCTTCAATCTTCTAAATCAAGACTTTGATCATTTTCATTCTTCTTCTTTGATATCCATCATCTTCATTCCCTTATAAAATCACCATTGTAGAATATGCTATTCTTTCATGCTTATCAATCTTCAATCTAGGATTTTCATCAACTTGAGAATCCTTTTTCTTCTTATAATATCACCTTTGTAGAATACATCACTTCATCATGCTTTTCATCATAAGTCCTCTATTATGATAAGCTTCAAGTCAAGATCTAATTAATAATTCATCTGCACACTAAGTAGAATTATTAGATCATTTAACCATGTTTTGTTATCATCAAAATCAAGGCATTGACTCAACAATTGTTTTCAGGATCAAGCGCTTACCACTGCACCAAAAGCAATTGCTGTTAGTCAAGGTGCAACTTTATTTCCTTATACCTTCACAACAGCCAGCGCCACGTCTCGACTGCACGCATGCGGCAGGATGCTGGACTTGGCCCTCCAGGCCTCCGCCCAACAATCCCCCCCCCAGCACCTGCTCGCAAGCAGCCTGCCATCCAGGGGAGTCGAACCCGTGACCTGCTCTGATACTAGTTTTCAGGATCAAGCGCTTACCACTGCACCAAAAGCAATTGCTATTAGTCAAGGTGCAACTTTATTTCCTTATACCTTCACAACAGCCAGCGCCACGTCTCGACTGCACGCATGCGGCAGGATGCTGGACTTGGCCCTCCAGGCCTCCGCCCAACAAGGAGGACCACGGATCGATGGGAATTGGTGAGGAAAGACCCCACTGCACAAGGAAGAAGATGAAGGCACTGCCTTCCTTCCCCCACCCGCGAGTGGTGGCGCGTGTGGGCGCGTCCCACACTCCCTCTGCCTAAAATTTTTATGGGGTGATTATGACACCCAAAGAGGTCTTCCCCTATTTTTCTGGATTTTTTAGAGATTTATGTGATTTTCTGTTGAATTATATCTGTGCTCTGATGAAGAAAATCATATAAATTGCAATATAAAAGGGAATAATCTGAAATTTTGCTGAGATACCTCAAATAATATGAGGAACCCAGAAATGGGAGAGTATGCATCATTGGAGCTCCCGATAAAAATTTCAGATTATACCTTTCAGTTCTGCCCTTGGGCAATTTTGTTCCTGACAGGAGATGAAAAGGATTCCAAGTTCTAAACCCCACCAAGATACCCACTGCATCCCATTACTTAACACCAATAAACTGATTATAAGAACTACAACCCTTGAACATCGAGAATCTGGGCAAGTATGGGCAATTACCGATAACTGGAAAAGAGGGCCAACTACTGGCTCCGTGTCCGACAGACAATGTGCGACTCAAGGACCATTTTGACATAGACAAACAATCAGGGTAGGAACTTATGCATTCTTTAAAATACATGCTTATTTTCTTCTTATCAGATGACTTGCAATTTACTGTATTGACTTTACGCCTTCCTACTAATTGTATTGTTAATTATATTGATTCCTACAAATATACATTCACTGTATACAGGCATCACTGGAGAGGAATAAGAGTGGAACAACCAGAAAGAAAAAGACCCTGGGTTTATATCATGGGTGTACCTAACTGGCTTGATATATGGGGCTATCATGGGTCAGTATCACTGGCTTAATATCGGGCTAGATGATCATGGATAGGCCCCACTGGACTTGATGATGGAGGATGAATCATGGGTGGGCCCCATTGGCTTGAATTGGCCCTGGCAAGACATTTCTGCAAGGATCCTGGTATTGATGAAAAGAAAAGAATTCCAAGGGATTTATGTTTGCCATGCTATCTTTTCACTATATTGCATTTAAACTTGTGCTTATAGAATTCATGAGATTCCTACCGGGTTTCGCAGCTCATTCCTATTTTATGGGACTTTTTTAGGAGTTGAAGCATCAACCAGTTTTTCAAGAAAATGATAGTGGGAATGAGTTTTCCCCCTGCTAGCCTGTCGCTTTAAAACTTTTGACCTAATTAGATCTCTTTTGGGCTGCATTTGTAAAGAGACATTTCGCTAATGTTCCACTAGTCTTTCTACTTTGATGTTATGTTAACTGAACCGTTTGATTTATGATGAGATTCATGATTATCATGCCTTGTTAAACTTTATAACCCCAATACCCCCATGGTCGCGACCTAGTGAGAGCAAAGCCAGGTTGTGTCAGAAGTTGGCAATAGGACGGGAGCATATGAGGTGCTAGTCGAGTACCAATTTAAAGCTTTACTTTGGAGTCATTATTTTGGGCATTAAAATATCTTAGAGCATAGGAAGAATTATTATTATTGTTGTGAGTAATTTGAAGATGTAATCTTATCTCAAGAATTAAATTCGGAGCCACTTATGATGGTGCATTTGGGGTTGTAGCATGACTAAATCTTTTGGGAGTTGTTCATTTTATTTATTTAATGGTCCAGTTAGTCGGGTCGTTACAAAAATACAGTACTTTCTCGTTAGAACTCATCCTCATAAAAGAATGGGTGTGACTAGGTTTGAATTAAAAATTGATTTTGATTAAAGGACTTTTGAAAAATGTTTGGAGTCGCCACCTAACTAGATTAAGGTGAGTTAGGTCACCTAAAACTAAGCACAATCCGAATATTACACTTAGGGTTTTTGAAAATGATTTTGAAAACTTCCTCAAGAGAGGGTTTTTAAAAAAATAGGTTGTTTGGCAACCTTTGAAAATATTTAAGCCCTTTTTTTTAAAATAACTTCATTTGGCCTTTGAAAACAGTGATCTAGGTTCAGAGGTTGGTTACGTGTAGGGAAGACACACTAAGCCATCACCCTACCCCGCCCTTGCGGTACCTACATGTCTATTCACCCTAGGTTCACTCATTCAGAATCTTTGATTAATAAACGTCCAATACTATCCACTTTAAAAAAGAACTTTGAAAAGAAGTTAACATGATGCATGATATGCAAGTGCAAGAATAAGACTTGATTTTGAAAATAGATTGAAAAGAACTTGATTTGATTTGAAATGGGTTTGAAAAGATAGATTTGATTTTGAAAGAAAGTTTTTGAAATTGAAAATAGAGATTTGAAAATAGATTTTTGAAATTGGAAGTTTGAAAATAGTTATGGAATTGGAAACTTGAAAAAGGTTGTAACCGCATCCATGAGGTTTGCCTACGTATCCCTTTTTGGAAATCAGGTCAGTCGTAGTTCGAACAAGAGTTCAATAGAAAATTTTATTTGAAAAGAGTTTGATTTGAAACTTGGATTTGAAGATTGAAAATTGAACTTTGATTTGAAATTGACTTGGAAGATTTGAAAAGATTGGACTTTGATTTAAAATAGAACTTGAGGATTTGAAATAGACCTTAGAATTGACTTTGAACTTGAATTGGAAACATAGAGTTTTGAAAACATCTTGACTTGAATTGACATTTGAAAAACCATCTTGGTTTAGAAAAGAATTTTTGGAGAAGAGTTGGAAGCTTCCTAACTTTAGGGTTAGGTTTAAACTAGGGTCTAGACATCCTAGGACTTAGGGTAACCTAGGGTTGAAGCATGTAATTGAATTGAATTTGATTTGAACTTAAGAAGTTTGACTTTGGAAAGCTTGGTATTAGGAAACCTAGACTTAGGAAGATAGGATTTAGGAAGCACTTGAGATTAAGAACGATTTGATTGGAAAGTTTGATTAGAAAACATGGAGAGTTGGAGTCTAGGAAAGATTGAATTTAGAAAATCTTGAAATTAGGAGAGTTTCAAAATAGGAAAGTTCTATTTTAGGAAAGTTTCATTTTAGGAAAGTTTCGAATTAGGAAAGTTTAAAATAGGAAAGGTTTTGAAATTGAAAAATTTTGAGTTTAGAAAGTTTCAACTTAAGAAAGTTTTGAATTTGGAAATTTTCCTTGTTAGAAAAGATTTGATTAGGTTTGAGAAAGATTTGGAATTTGGAAAGGTTTAGAATTAAGAAAAGTATGGGTTTAGAAAGATTAAGAAGCTTAAAGTTAGGAGAGATTTGAAAGTTTAAGTTTTAGAAACTTAAGATTTTGGAAGGTTGTAGATTAGGAAGGATTGGATTAGGAAAGATTTGGATTATGAAGGATTGGGATTAGGAAAGGTTGAAATTAGAAAAAGGTTTGGATTAAGAAAGATTTAATTTCTATTTCCTAAAATAAAAGATTGGATTTTATTTCCAAAAAGAGATGATTTGATTTTATTTCCAAAAATGGAGGATTTAATTTAGTTTCCAAAAACAAAATGTTTGATTTAGTTTCCAAAAATAGAAGATTTGATTTGACATAGAATTGGAAAGTAGGAATTTTGGAAAACTTAGGTTTGGAAAGCTATAGTTTTGATATAGGAAAAATGATTTTGGAAATCTAAGATTTGAAGTAGAAAATAGAGGTTTTGGAAATCTATGTTTTGAGACAAGATTGGAAATCATGTTTTAGGGGAGAAAATTAGGGTTTCCTAACCATGGCTCTAGGGTTTGACTTGAACTCCAAAAAAAAGGGAATTTTGAAAAATAGATCTTTTTGGAAAGAGAGATTTTTAGGAAAGAGATTTTTGAAAAGTAAATTTGAAAAGAGTTTTGGAAAGGAGATTTGTAAAGAGATTTTGGAGAGGGTTTAGAAAACAATGTTGGAAAGAGTATTTGAATGTGGACTTTTACAAGTCTCTAAAAATATTTCACTTTCCTAAAATGATTCTAAACATGGAAGGATTAAACCATTCTAGGATTACGGTTTTGAAAACAATAAAGATTTGAAAATATGGACCATGAAAATCACTTTAAATGTAACACTTTCCTAAAGCAACTCTAACCATGGAAAGGCTAGAATCACCTTAGGATTGTGATTTTGAAAACAAGTTTGGAAAAAGAAGATTTAATGCAACTTTTGAAAATAATTTTCGATGTGAGTTTTGAAAACAAGTTTGAAAATAAGTTTTGGAGAGATGCATGATCATGATATGCACAATGCAAGTTGGGGTCATAAACATACAAGATTAAAGGTTTCACCACATAATCAAGGGGGCCCAGCCCACGTGGTCTCTGGTTAGACTAAGAGAAAGCCCCTAACACGGTGACTTTCAATAGCCTAATCCTACACATGAACCGGGAAATCCCTTGTTTCAAGTATGCAAGAAAGGGGGGTAGAAGATAGGAATTAAAATAGAAGAAACCCAAGTGGGTTAGGAGAGAGAAGAGAGAGGGGGAAATTGCATAAACGTAAATAGGAAGCCTACCTTGTGTCTTCTTCATTTTACTTGCTTTATTTGCTTTGTTTTTCTTCGGTCTTTGAGAGCTTGCTTTGGTCTTCGAGAGCTTCTGAGTTATAGCACTTCAAGCCTTCAATGGAGGCTTCAGAGGTTCGTATATGAGTGTATAAGAGTGTATATGAGCTAGGTTAAGTGTATAGGGGCTAGGGTTTGGAGAACCTAAAGAGAGCTAGGGTTTGGAGGGGCTTCGAGCTTTGTATATTGAACAATAGAGTTTTTGGACTGTGTTTGCGGACTCTTTTCACTCTGGAGGAGGCTCTGTATTTATAGACAAAAGAGTGAACTGGCGCCTGCTGCAGTGGCACAAGGCCATTTTTTTGGCTTGGCGCCACAAGTAGTGGCGCCATCCATTTAAGAAATGTTTAAGGTCGGCAAGCAACGTATCTTTAGACGATTTGGGCACCTACCATGCAATTTTTAGCTTGGCTTCACTAAGAGTGACTCCGCAAAGTCCAAAAATGATTTAAAGGGCCCGGAATGACCCGGAGGGCCTGAAAGAGACAAGAACCCTTAGAATAGTGTCTCAGGGGTAGTAGACTTGAAAAATAACGTTAATATGTGTTGGAAGGGTTGACCAGGCCATTAGGAGCAAAATGGTCAATTAGGCCGACAAGCTACCGGGATCGACTTTGAATGTCCTGGAAGAAGGCTTGAGGCTTGGAAACATTAGCTAAAATGTTCCAGGAGGTTGCCAGTTTGATACCTAAAGTCGGCATGGTTAGAAAAAGAGACTGGCCTACCAGAGGCAAAACGGTCATTTTGCATCGTGCTTGTCGGAATTGATTTGGAATGATCTGGAAATGCATCTAAAGGCTAGGGATACTATTAAAAGCATCCTCGGGAGGTTACCAGTTTGATACCCAGAGCCGGTGTGGTTCCCCAAGCACTCGGCTATCTAAGGGCAAAATGGTCATTTCTCAGAATTGGCCCGAAACTGGCTGGAAGGCACCTAATCATGTTGAATTGTAGGACAATCTTGGAAGGGTGGACTTACCACTTTAAGGACTTAGGTACTTTCTCAAAAAAGCGGCCGAAAAAGGCCTAAGGGGTAGTAGGCACTGGTGTTGACCTAGGTTTTGAGTGTTTCCGTCACTTTAACGTTTTGTGACGAGTTAGTTTCTAAAGGCATCTCGTCCTTTAGTAAACGTGTCACGACCAAGAGGCGAATTCGGTCCTATGACATGCCGAATAACTGACATTTCTTCAATGGCGGGCTAGCAAGCGCCAAAGGTGGACCATTCTACCATCTCAAGGACTTGGGGTCTCGTCCCTGTCGATGGGTTTAAAGGGACTTACCGTTCTGAAGATTTTTCTCCAAAAACATGTCGAATTGGATGGTCTTAACACCTGAGGGATCAAATTTCTCGAAAGACGTGCCGAATTTGATTGGAATTGGAATTGGACTTGAAGTTGAATTTGAGATTAAAATGAGGACTTACCATCTTCAAGAAGACGTTCCCACTGAAATTGGACCGGACAATGCCCCAAGGGCATTTTGGTCATTTTGCCTCCATTTGGGCCTAATGGGCCCGCAAAGCAATTGATTGGATTGAATTAAGTCTAGAAAATTGATTTGAACTTGAATATGTCTACATTGACTTGAGTACAAGTTTGGACGGACCAAAGATTGCCGAACAGGCAAAAATGAGGTGCTTATAGCGATCACCCAAGGAGATGATGGCCTCGTCAGAACCATAGGCCATCAGCTAACAAGAAAATAGAGCGAGGCTGGTAGAAGAAGAACACAGCCACGCTGCCAAATCCCAATTGCGAAAAGTCCCTTAGGTCATAGAGGTCATCGAAGAAAAGATGGAGAACTGTCGCGCCCAGATTTTTTGCACTCGAGGAATACTCACACAAGCGGGAAAAATGTTGTACTCTCTAGTTAGAACTCACCCTCCTAGAAGAATGAGTGCGATTAGGTTTGAATTGAAAATAGATTTGAATAAAGGGCTTTTGAAAAAGATTCGGAGTCGCCACCTAACGTGATTAAGGTGAGTTAGGTCACCTAAAAACTAAGCATAATTCGAAAACTACACTTAGGGTTTTTGAAAAAAAGTTTTTGAAAATACTACCTCAAGAGAGGGTTTTAAAGAAAATAGGTTGTTTGGCAACCTTTGAAAAATATTTAGCCCTTTTTAAAAAAATAACTCCTTTTTGGTCTTTGAAATCAGTGATCCTAGGTTCAGAGGTTGGTTACGTGTAGGGAAGACGTACTAAGCCATCACCCTACCCCGCCCTTTCGGTACCTACATGTCAATCTACCCTAGATTCACCTATGAGAGTCTTCAACTAACTACTGGCCAATCCTATCCACTTTGAAAAACAATGTTTCAAAAGAAACTAACATGATGCATGATATGCAAGTGCAATTGAAGAGAGTTGATTTGGAAAACGATTTGAAAAGAAATTGATTTGATTTGAAAGAGGTTTGAAATTGGATAGATTTGAAATTGAAAAGTTTTGGAAATTGAAAGTAGAGATTTGAAAATAGAAATTTAGAAATTGGAAATTTGAAAATAGATTGGAGATTTGAAAAGATTGTAGAATTTGAGATTTGGAAAACATGGAGGAATTTGAAATTTGAAAGAAATTGTGACCGCACCTATGAAGGTTGCCTATGTATCCCTTTGGGGGAATCAGGTCAGTCGTAGTTCGGACCGGAGTCCAATTGAAAATAGAAGGTTGGATTGAAGAATTAGATTGAATTGGAAATTGAATTTGATTTGAAATTAGAAGAGGAGATTGAAAATTAAAATTGAGAAGATTGGACTTTGATTTGAAAAGATAGATTTGGACTTGTTTTGGAAAGAGAAGGTTTAGGAAATCTAGACTTAAGTAAGAGAAAAGACCTAGGAAAGACTTGAGATTAAGAAAGATTAAATTGGAATGTTGGATTTGGAAAGATCTTGAAAGATTTGGAAACTTGGAATTTAGGAAAGATTTGGATTAGGAAAGTTTCGAATTAGGAAAGTGTCATTTTTGGAAAGTTTCAAAATTAGGAAATTTTCGATTTCAGGAAAGTTTTGAAATTGGAAACGAAGATCTTAGAAGGAAAATCCTAGAGGGGAGTTTCTAGAAGGAAGATTTTGGAAAGAGAGTTTTTGGAAAGATTTTTGGGGAGTGTTTTTTAGAAAGTGAACTTTGAAGAGAGCATTTTGGAAAGGAGTTGAAAAAGGAGGTTTTGAAAAATAGATTTTTGGAAAGAGTTTTTAGAAAACAATTTTGGAGAGGAGAGTTTTAGGAAAGTATGTTGAAAAAGAGATTTTTAGGAAGAAAGACTTTTTGAAAAGAGAGTTTTTAGAAGGTGTAAAACATCTCACTTTCTTAAAGCAGTTCTAACCATAAGAGGGCTAGAACCACTTTAGGAAAGCGGTTTTGAAAACAACAAGATTTGAAAATATAGACCGTATTGGTCACTTTAAATGTAACACTTTCCTAAAGCAATCCTAGCCATGGAAAAGCTAGAATCACCCTAGGATTGTGATTTTGAAAACATATTTCGAGAAAGAGATTTTGATACAATTTTGAAAACAAGTTTGAAAATGATTTGAAAACAGTTTTTTGGAAGATGCAAGATCATGATATGCACAATGCAATTTTGGGGTCGTGGACATACAAGGTTAAGGCTTCACCACATAATCAAGGGGGTCGGACCCACGTGGTCTCTGGTTAGACTAAAAGAAAGCCCCCGACATGGTGACTCTCTAATAGCCCAATCCTACACATGGACCGGGAATCCCCTTGTTACAAGCATGCAAAGAAAGGGGGGGAAAGAGATGGGGGATTAAAATAGAGAAAACCCAAGTGGGTTAGGAGAGAGAAGAGAGAGGGGGGAAGTGCGGAAATTTAAATAGGGAGCCTACTGTATGTCTGGTTATTTTGCGCGCCTTGCTTTCTTTGGTCTTCGTCTTGATATTCACCTTCAGTCTTCAAGAGTTGTCTTCAAGCTTCAAACTTCAGATTACAACTCTTCAAGTCTTCAAAGGAGGGTTGAAGATTAGTGCATGAGTGTATGGGGGGTGTATAGGAAGCTAAGGTTTAGTGTATAGTGGCTAGGGATTGGAAAACCTAGGGAAGCTAGGGTTTAGGAGGTGCTCAAGCTCTGTACATCGAAATATATAATTTTTAGGTTGAGTTTGTGGATCCTTTTCACGTTGAATGAGGCTCTGTATTTATAGAGGTTGGACAACACTGGCGCTTGTTACAGTGGCGCTAGGCCAAAGTTTACACTGGCGCCACTAGGAGTGGCGCCAGGCCATTTTTTGGCTTGGCGCCACTACTAGTGGTGCCAGCCATTTAGGAAATGTTTAAGGCCAGCAAGCAACGTATCTTTGACTAGATTTGGGCGCCTATACTAATGACTATCATGCAATTTTTAGCCTAGCTTCACTAGGAGTGGCTCCGGAAAGTCCGGGAATGATTTGAAGGAGCCGGGAATGACCCGAAAGGCTGGAAAGGAGCATGAACACTTAAAATAGTGTTCTGGAGGTATTTGACTTGAAAAGTTAGGATAAGATGTGTCGGAAAGGTTGACCGGGCCTTTAGGGGCAAAACGGTCAATCGGACCGGGAAACTGCCGAGACAAACTCGGACTGTCCCGGAAGAAGACTTGGGAGCCGAAAACATTATTCAGAATGTTCCCAGAGGTTGCCTGTTTGATTTCCAGAGCCGGCATGGTCGGAAAAGGAGACCGGCCCACCAGGGGCAAAACGGTCATTTCGCACCGAGTTGGCCAGAATTGACTCGGAATGATCCGGAAAGGTAAAAGGAAGTTGAGAACACTATAAAAAGTAGTCTCAGGAGGTTACTAGTTTGATACCCAGAGCCGGTGTGGTCGAAAAAGGAGATCGGCCTACTAGGGGCAAAACGGTCATTTTGTACCAGGTTGGCAGGAACTGACTCGGAATGATCCGGAAAGATAAAGGAAGGTTGAGAGTACTATAAAAACCAATCTCAGAGGGTTACCGGTTTGATACCCAGAGCCGGTGTGGTTCCCGGGGCATTCAGATTCCTAGGGGCAAAATGGCCATCTTGGCCGGAAAGTCTCGGAAAAGGTCTAAAGGGCAGTTTGGTCATTTTTCACCGAAGTGGGCTAACAGACATTGATATTGACCTGGGTTTTGAGTGTTTCCGCCACTCTAACGGCGGTCGTCGTGACACAGGGGTTTGTTGGCAATTCCCTATATCGACCTATTTGTGAGTATTTTCGCTACTCTAACGGTTTTGTGAGTAGTATCGCTACTCGAACCGTCTCGAGGAATAAACTGTCTCGAGAGAGGGATTGGAAAGGGGACTTATCGTCTCTGAAGAGACGTGCCTGAGTTGGAACCGTCTCGAGGAATAAACTGTCTCAAGAGTGGGATTGAAAAGGGGTCTTACCGTCTTCGAAAAGACGTGCCTGGATTGGAACCGTCTCGAGGAATAAATTGTCTCGAGAGAGGGATTGGAAAGGGGACTTATCGTCTCTGAAGAGACATGCCTAGATTGGAACCGTCTCGAGGAATAAACTATCTCGAGGGTGGGATTGGAAAGGGAACTTATCGTCTCTGAGGAGACGTGCCTGGATTGGAACCGTCTCGAGGAATAAACTGTCGAGAGAGAGGGGTTGGAAAGGGGTCTTACCGTCTCTGAAGAGACGTGCTTGGATTGGAACCGTCTCGAGGAATAAACTGTCTCGAGAGTGGGATTGGAAAGGGAAAGGAAAGGACAATGCCCCTAAGGGCATTTTGGTCATTTTGCCTCTATTTGGGCCTGACAGGCCCGCGAAGCGATGTAAAGATGGGACTTGGACCTAGAGAATTGGTTTCGATAGGAATATGCCCACAATGACTTGAAAACAAGTCTGGACGAAGTGTAGACTGCCAAGCGGTCAAAAATGGGGTGCTTACAAGAACCCCCCCCCCCCCCACCAACCAAAAGCGCCTGGGACCAGCAAATCAGAGCCATGCAAGCACAAATGGCAAGAGTCTTGGAGGTAATTTAAATAAAAACTCCCCACAATGTCAAAGAGTTAGTGAACCAGACTGACTCGCCATTCACCTAAGTGATTATAAAGCAGCCTTTACCACTAAAGTTCAAAATGCCGACCCTAGAGAACTTCGATGGGTCCAAAGACCACTTAGAGACGTACAAGGCCCGAATGCACTTGCAAGCGGTGCCTAACAAAATCTTGTGCCAAGCTTTCCTAATCGCACTCAAAAGGTTAGCCAGAGTATGGTTCAACAGGATTAAGCTAGGGCCGATTAGCACGTTCGTCCAATTCAGCAAGCCATTTGTTGGACACTACAATGGTGAACAGAGACAGAGGAGACCTAACGCTTATTTGCTGACCGTGAAATAGCGAAGAGAAGAGTCCCTTAGAGAGTTTTTGAATAGGTTCAACTAGGAGACCTTCAACGTCGACGATATAAACGATAAGGTGGCAGTCACTGCCTTCATGAGTGGCCTTGGAACCCAGAAACTCCTTTACTCCCTATCAAAGGAGCCACCAAAGGACATGGCAGGAGTCATGCTCAAAGCTCAAAAGCACGTGAATGCCAAAGAGGCCATGAACACCATACACGACCACGATGCGGAGGGCAGCTTGCATTCAGACAAGAAGAAGCGGTCGTCAGGAGATGGGAAGGACGACCAAGAAACAAAAACCTTGAAGTACTCTAGGTCGAGATCTCAGACAGCAGGGGGTAAGGGGCGGTTCGCCAACCTGGACCAGAACTTCATCCTTTACCGCCCCGCCCTGCCAGAGCATATCTTGTACGAGATTTGCAATGACCTAGCTCTAAAGTGGCCCAAAAAAGTTGAGGATGCCCCCTAAGAAGAGGTCCTAGAAGAAATACTGCACATTCCACCGAGACCATGGCCATGACACTAAAGATTACTTTGACCTCAAATAATAGATCAAGAACTTGATCAAAAAAAGGAAACTCAGAAGACACATCGTCAGGCAAAGGCAAAAGCAACCACCATGACAAGCAGAATGAATGAGCCCTGAAAGGGCTCAGCCAAATCAACAACCCCTTAAAGAAATCTAAGTAATAGCCAGAGGGTTCCTAAGATAAGGGGAATCATCGGCGGCCAGAAAGAAAGAAACCTGTTCAGAAGGCAAGGCAACCGAGGGAAGTGCTAATAGCCAAATGTCCAAGCAAGAAGCCTTAAGCAGAATCATCCACCATCATCTTCACTGAAGAGGAGGCAGCAAAACTATGCCAGCCACATGATGATCCCTTAGTGATCATCACCATCATCTCTAATTTCAAGACCAAGAGGGTCTTGATTGATAGTGGTAGCTCGGTAAACATTCTATTCTGGAAGGCATTCAAGTAGATAAAGATCGAGAAGGAGAAGATGCAACCTATCACATCCCCTCTGGTTAGGTTTAGAGGGGACTGAATCACACCCCTTGGTTCCATAACCCTTTTGGTAACCTTGGGGACCACTCTACAACAAGCAACTAAGTTGGTCAACTTCTTGGTAGTCGACTGCACCTCTGCCTACAATGCAATTATGGAACGAACGGCTCTAAATCAGTTCAAGACTATAACATCCACTTACCGTCGATGGGTTAAATTCCCAATGAAGCAAGGAGTTAGAGACGTAAAAAGAGATCAACTGGCAACAAGGGAATGCCATATGGCATCCCTAAAAGGAGAAGTAAACAAACATACCCTAATAGTGGAAAAGTTGGAGGTCAGAGATGAAGAAGAGATCAGAAGAGGAGAGCCTGTGGGGGACTTAGAGGAAGTCATAATTGGGGACCCTAACCAGAACAGAGTGGTCAAGATAGGGATAGCAGCTCTTGACCAATTGAAAGAAAGATTAAAGGAATTCCTTAGAAAGAATGTAGACGTCTTTGCTTGGACACATGAAGATGTGTCAAGCATCAACCCTTAGATAGTGGCCCATCACTTAAACATTACAGTTGGGGCCAAACCAATAAAGCAGAAGAGGAGGAGTTTCACCCTGGAACGCAACAAAGCCATAGTTGAGGAGGTGGACAAATTGGCCATGGCCAAGTTCATCCTGTTGGGGACTGCGGAATTTCCCATGACTTGGCTATAGTGTATACGCATACTATCAAAAATTCTAATCTAATTAGCATAGCCTACTTTACGTAATTAGAATCATACCTTCGAGATCTCTCTGGTTTGATCCTGAATAACAAGAATCAGCACTAAGCACGAAGTAACCGCTCGAACTCAACCTTCAGACTTCTGCTGTATTCCTCGTCCACGCCTTGCTCTACAGAGAGTGGGCTCGCCGCTGCTAGGGTTTCTCTTCCTCACAAAAATGTGTATCTCTCAATTATGTGCAGAGTGTAAACCTAGTAGCTCTTAGAGCGCGTATATATATAGGTTACAATAGGGACCATAGGATTAGTATAACTAAGGCTTCCTATGCAAATAAGGACTCCTAATCTAACCAGGATTAATCCTTATTTTCATAAATTATAATTTATACCACTAACGAATTATAATTGCACTCCTTGTTATATTAGAAATTATATTTCGAGCTCTATATTATTAAATGCTTATTTATCTCCTCACGTTAAGATTACAAATACCCGTTTATTAAATTAAATTACTGACAATTAAATTTAATAGACTTATTTAATTCCTTGAGACCTTCCACTTAACTTATTTGATATGTCGAATTCATAATCCACCTGCAAGGTTTGACATAATCAAAACTTATAAGCTTCCACAAGGGGGTATCATCAATCCCTATACGGGGACGTGGATTCCATCAATAATAAATATTCACCATACACGTAATGTTATTGTCCCACTGAGTTTATTGACCAACAAAGAATCTCACTCTTCTGTGAATCAAAACAATAAATATGACATGCACGTGTCTATTTATTATATTAGGATTAAGAGCATAAGCACTCATAATAATCATAAGGTATTAATTGTTGTATATAGTCAGTATAAAAATAATTACCTCAACACGGTTGTAAGCACCCCATTTTTGCCCGCTCGGCAATCTCCGGCCCGACCGGATTCAGTTTCCAACATCACAACACATACAAGCTCAACATAAGCTTTTCAATCTCCAATCCAACCAGCTGGTCGCTTCTCGGGCCCACAAGGATCCGCTGAAGCCTTAAGCACCATTATTCCAAGCAGTTTTCCAGACCAGGCGGCCCCGGAAACCAACACCATCTAGGTAGCTTCCCGGGATCAGGCGATCTCGGGGACCAACACCTCATCAAAAATTCCAGACAGTTCACTTCTGGCGCCTGCTAGCCTGCCAATGTAGAATGTCCATCGTTCAGTAGTTCTCCTGGACCAGGCATTCTCGAAGACCAACATCACCCTTCCAGGTAGCTTTCTGGGACCAGGCATTCTCGGGAACCAGCACCACCCTACAGGTAGCTCTCTAAGCCCAGGCGTTCTTAGAGACCAACACCGCACAAATAGTTTTTCGAGACCAGCCAGTCTCGGGAACCAACACCTAGGTCAACACCGGTGCCTGTTAGCCCGACTCGGTGAAAAATGACCAAATCTGCCTCTTGGGCCTCCAGGCACGCTTTGGGAAAGTTTAAAATCCCTCAAAATGACAAGTCCATCCTTCCACAATATTGTCAAACCATTAGGCGTTCCTTGCACGCCATTTGGTCTGAATCCGGTCCTATTCCGGCTCACTCTGGTCAAAATGACCATTTTGCCCTAAACGACTCAGCACGGCACAAACCCCGCTGAACGGCGACAGACTCTCTCAAAACCATCCCTGAACAGCCCTACACACCTAACACAATACGCCGGACCATTCCTGACCATTTCCAGCCAACTCCGGTCAAAATGACCGTTTTGCCCCTGGAAACCCAAATATGCCCTGAAACAGCACCAGCCTTCGGATTTCGAGTGGAGGTTTCACCACACGCCTTTGTTTAACCCAAGGAACACCTTACGACAGTAAACTCACACGACTCGATAAAAGTTCCCTAGAGCGTCTCACAGACGCTCAGCTTAAATTGTCTTTTCTCCCGATTCCCTGATTATATCGCACCGTCAACCGACTTGAGAAACGCGTAAATCAGGGAATTCTCGAAAGCTTGTCCATAGATCTTTCCACCGATACGGTTCAATCAAATGGATCACTTCCCGAAGCCCTCCATCGTACGGTGCGAAAACCCCTGGAGCGTCTCGCAGACACTCCGCCAAGGTTGACTTTTTCTCCGATTCCCTAATCAAAATGCACCGTCAAATGACTTGAGAAATGCGTAAATTTGGGAATTCTAGAAAGTATTTCCAGAGTACTTTCCATCGGAACGGTCCGATCGAATAGATCGCTTCACAAAGGTCTCGATCACATCAAATGAAAACAGCTACTTTCGAACACACACGGAGCGTATTACAGACGTTCCACAAAAGTGTACTTTTTGGCACGCTTCCCAAGATGATATCCCACGCTTCTGAACGTAATCCAAACTCTTTGAAAACATGAAAGTTCAACGGATGCACTAGGAGAACATCCCAAGTGCGACTGATCCCCCTGGAACCTTCTCGGTTGGCCCAATTATTGAGGCAAAGTTTGGACGAATCTTCCCGGTGATGGAGCGTATGCTACATGCGCTCAAATTTTGTTCAAATCGACCGACTTTCGATCAACGGTCGAGATTTAATCAGTACATGGGGTGCAATGTGTTATGGTGGCAATGGAACAGTACCTGCGCATGTCCTACATGCGCATGGTCTGTTCCAGATTGCCTATAAATAGAGGCCTCCCCCCTTGCATATTCTAGGTCCGAAATTAATATGAAACTCTGCTGAAATCATTCCAGAAACTCAAATCTCTACATATATTCCTCCCCTCCAACACTTAGGCTAGATTCCACCTCTCCTAAGCCTATACACTCCATATACAAAGCCTCATACACACTTATACACTCCACTCAAGCCTCTCAAGCCTTCTTGAAGTCACTCAAGCTCCAATCAAGACATCCATTGAAGATTACAAGAGTGTTGAAGGCAAAAGGTGGTATCCCTTTTACATTTGTGCTCTCCCCCACTCTTCTCTTCTCCCTCTTAGCCTACTTAGGCTATTCTCTATTTTAATCCCCATCTCCAACCCCCCTTTCTTGCATGCTTGAGCCAAGAGGGCTCCTAGATCATGCCTAGAGGAAAGCAAGTAAGAGCCACCGCATAGGGGGACCTCTCACTAGCCTACTTTAAGACGATATGGCCTAAGAGCCCCTTGTTTGTATGGTGAAGCCTAAAAGCCTTGTATGTGAATCATGACCCCTTGCATATTATTATTTTGATCATATCTTGTATGCTTGGCTTCATTTTATGTGTATTGCCATATCCCACAATGTTTGCATTGCTCTTAGTTTCATGACATTTTCAAGTTCTACATGTCCTTCAAAAATTATTCCGTGAGTTGGCCCCTTGAAGTTTAGGATGAGACTTTAGGAATCGTGCCTTAGAAAATCCCTTTCAACCCCCTAATTCATGCTTTTGCATCATTGCATTTCAACTTGCACAAAGGTTGCTTTCAAACCCCCTAATTTTCAAAGGTTTTCATTCTCTCAAATTCAGTGGTTAAAATGGCCTCATGGAACTCTCTCTTGAGTGGTCTCCCTTTATATTGGCCATAGAAACCCTAAATTGATAGAATGGTTCCCTTTTCTCTTTATGATTGCCTAAGAATGATGTTCAAAATCTTTGATTTCTTTGGTTCCTATTCTCTCAAGTTTAGTGGTTGGAATGGGCTCATGGAACCCTCTCTTGAGTGGTCTTCCTTTTATTGGCCATATGAACCCTCTCTTGATGGAATGGTTCCCTTTAAAAATGGTTTTCAAAATCCTTCTCCAAAGATGATTTCAAAAATTCATTCTCTCCATCTTTGCATCAAAAATGATTTTCCAAAATTTGTCATCATCATGTTGAATTTTAATCCCTCCACTCTTGTCAAGATAAAGGTTATAATGGCCATGAAGAAACCTTCTTTGGAATGGTCTTCAAGCACCATCCATACAAACCATACTTTTGACTAGAGTCAAAATTTTCATGGAAATGATCTTCAAAGAGATGGCATACTAAAGTCTATTGCATAACATGTTTTGTTTTTCAAAACTCTTTCCAAAAATGCACCAAACCACACTTCAAAATCATCTTTCCATCCAACCCTAGGTTAACTTGACCCTAGTTACCTAACCTTAGGTTAACTTGACCTAGTTGCCTAACCCTAGGTTAACTTGACCCTAGTTACCTAACCTTAGGTTAACTTGACCTAGTTGCCTAACCCTAGGTTAACTTGACCTTAGGTTAACTTGACCCTAGTTACTTGGCCCTAGGTTAACTTGACCCTAGTTACTTGACCCTAGTTACCTAACCCTAGGTTAACTTAACCCTAGTTAGTTAACCCTTAGTCTTTTTAACCTTAGGTTCCCCCTAACCCTAGGCTAACCTAACCAAGGTTAATACACTTCAAGGTTCCAACTCTTGAACCCTTTTTTTCAAATGATCATTCAAATTTTCCAATTACCCTCCTAACCTATTCTTCCAAAACCTCCTACTCCCATGATTTCAAAAACCCAGTTCCATATACTCTTCTTATGTTCCTACACTCCATCTTCAAGACCTTTCCAAAAATCACAAACCTAAGGTATTCCTAGCCCTCTCATGGTTATGGATTCCAAGGACAAGTGATAAATCAAGAACAACCTCTTAGGTTGTCCATGTTAGGATTCCAAACACTCCATTTTCAACAACCACTTTCAAAAATTAATCCATCCAAACATTCTAAAGTTATGCCTCCAAGGTCTTCAAAACAAGACTCCAAAAACACTTTCAAGTTCTCTTGACTCATGCCAAATCATTTTTCCAAAACTCCCTTAGAGTCATTCCAAAAGCATTTTCAAAACACTTCACTTCCAATTTTAAGTCAAAACTTCCAAGACCATAAAGAGTTTTCAACTTCCAAAGACCTCAAAGTGTCTTAAACTTTTCCAAAGACCCTAAAGTGTCTTTAAATCTTCCAAAGGCCCTAATGCGCCTATTTTCCATCGGGCTCTTGCTTGAACTACGATTGACCTGATTCTCACCAAATGAGATACGTAGGCAACCTAAAATGGTGCGGTCATGACTTTTATTTCAACTCCAATCCCTTTTTCAAAAATTTCAATCAATTCAAAGTTTCTATTCTAAACTCTTTCAAAACCTCCATTATTTTCAAACCCTTCCAAAAACTTACATTATGCATTATGCATCATTTATCCAAAAAGTGATGACTAAATCCCTTTTTCAAAGTTCTAAGGTGGATATTAAGTGGACAATGGTAACCGGTTATCCTAGTGAGTGAACCAACGGTGATTAGACATGTAGGTACCGAAAGGGCGGGGAAGGGTGATGATCTTAGGATGTCTTCCTTACACGTAACCAACCCCGAACTTTAGATTTCTGTTTTCAAAAGACCAAAATGGAGTTATTTTCAAAAAACGGCTTAAACATTTCAAGAAGGTTGCCAAACAACCTATTTTCTTAAAACCCTCTCTTGAGGGAGTTTTTAAAAACCTTTTCCAAGAAACCCTAAGTTTAGTCTTCGAATTAACACTTAGTTTTAGGTGTCCTAACTCACCTTAATGAAGTTAGGTGGCGACTCCTATTTTTCTAAAAAGCCCTTAGTCAAACCAATTTTCAAACCTAGTCGCACTTGTCCTTTTAGGAGGACGAGTTCTAGTGACAGAGTTTCTGCTTTAGGGTCTCCGAGCTGAAAGGACGTTGGACACCCCAAAAAACCGGGGCGCGACAATGGTCTTGTTCAATACACACAAAGTGTACTAGTGCAAGGAGTTGGAACTATAACATTTCCCATAGTCAAGACAGACCTATTAAAACCTTGTACTACAGTCCTACTGATGGTATGTCCATTTCCATCTAAGACTTTAAACGATAAACTTATATTCCATAAGAACCGATGATCTGATCTTCTGTGTGTAAGTCGTACTCTATACACCAAATCATCTACTATATAGAATAAGAGATACACATACATAATCATTAAATAAATAACGCAATTCAAATATTTCTCACACAGATTCTCATTAAAATGGAATAACTAATTTATTAATAAATACTAAAGCCATTAGACAAAGTATGTCTTTTAGTATAAATTCCCAACACATCCAAGAAGCCCAGTACTCTTCATGGTTGTCCATCGTGGTGATGGTGAAGAGAGCCAATGAAAAAGGCTTATGAGCCCAAGGCTTGAATGCCCACCAAGAATTCCTATTCAATTCACAAGACCAAATAGGTCAAACGCTTACGAGCCCCAAAAGGACAAAGCACATACATATGTGGAGAAACATACATTTAAGCTGCTAAAAAGTATATATAAAAAATCCATTCAATAAAAGAAAAAGAAAAGTACAAGAGCAAAGAAGAAAGAAAGAGATCAGTCTTTCATTGATATGGTGTAACAATTACATCTGGAAAGAACTCATTACAATGAAGAGAAGACTGAAAGTCAAAAACAAAAGAATGCAAAGATCCAGGACAGATGCCAAGATTCAAGACAAGGAAGGCCTAGATCTAGGACATGGAAGGCTAAGATCCAGGAGAACCTACGACTGGGCATCATCTGCCACCTCGTCCACAACAGGCTCATCTCTACCAGTAACCCCCACTGCCATAGAGGCAATGTCATCCTTACTGAGCCTCAGAGCGGAGAAGTCCCAATCAGGGTGAAGTTTTGCAGCCATCTTCTTGGCATCAACAAAACCCATCACGTAGACATCAGCCATCTCCATGTTGAAGGTCTTCCCTACCTTGAATTCCTAAATGGCCTACTCTCTAGCCTCCTCCAATTGCTTTGGGAAGGTGGTCACTTTCTTCAAAGCATTCTCCTTCAAAGCCTACTCAACAGCAAAATCATGGAGAAAAGCATCATATTTCATGGCCAAGGCCTCCTTTGTGGTGGCTGTAGCTTGCTTCTCAGTAGCAGCCTCTTTTAGCTTCTTCTTCATGGCCTTTGCCTTAGAGAAAAAGTCAACAATCTTCTTTTTTTGCTCCAAGCAGTCCCTGCCAGTGGTAACAAGCTTGGCAGCCATCACCATTACCCTGGCAGTAGCCTAAATAGATCAAAGAGGAAATCAATATAAAACATAAGTGCATGGACATAACAACAAAAGTTAAGCCACAAAGCAACACTCACCCTCAGCAGGTCGTGGGTCAACTCCCTTGCCAACCGAGAGCTTGACACTTCCCTCAACCTCTCAATGTTGTCATTGAGGATGATGTTCTTCATCTTCTACCAAATAGCCTATAAACTATCGACGATAATTACAGGCTTGATGGCCTCAATAGGAGGGTCCGAACTAGAGCGAGGAGTAAAGGACCAATCCTTTGGCGGAGGAGGGGCCATGGGCGTACTGGTAGGCGAAGGAGGAGGAGTCTTTTTAGATTGAGGAGGAGGGTTTAGAACCTTCCTGATCTTGACACCAAAGCCTGTCCTAAGCAAGAACTTAGGTTGCTTGGGCCCATGCTATTCAATGTCTTCAAGGGTTTTCCCCCATCTCTTCAGAACGGACTTGTCAAAGCCCATCTCTTGATTCTGTTGGTCCGGATAAGTCTCTCGATCTGCACAAAAGGAATAGCTGCCAAAGTTAAAGAAATGCACTACAACAAAGGAAAAGGACGTATACAAAATCACTCGTCGCTAAGTTCAGTTAAAGAAATAACTCCCACTCGTCGCCATACACATAAAAAAAATTTTCCTTCCACTTTTTGTGGGAGGAAGACAACTTTGTCACTAAGTTCAGTTCAAGCTTCTTCGCCGAGAAGTACCACCACCCCATCTCCCTTTCCATTATATTGTGGCAGTAAATAAACTCCTCAAGCGACAAGTCATCTTTCTTATCACTAAAGGCTTGCCATATGATAGCACACCCTAGAAGCATTTTGCAAGTGTTTGGGCGAAGCTGACCAGGAGCCATGCCTAGTTGATGCAGTAACTCTCGAACAGGTTCAGGAAGGGGAAACTTAAGGCCAGCAGCCAAGGCACTCTCATAAACGGTTATATCCCTGAACCTGGTGAACAAGCTATGTCCTTTTGTAAGCACCCCATTTTTGACCGCTCGGCAGTCTACACTCCGTCCAGACTTGTTTTTCAAGTCATTGTGGACATATTCCAATCGAAATAAATCCTCTAGGTCCAAATTCCGTCTTTCCATCGCTTCGCGAGCCCGTTAGGCCCAAATAGAGGCAAAATGACCAAAATGCCCTTAGGGGCATTGTCCTTTCTTATTCCAATTCCAATCCCTCTCTCGAGACAGTTTATTCCTCAAGATGGTCCGAGTAGCAAAACTACTCACAAAACCGTCAGAGTGGTGGAAACATTCACAAAGACATTAGAGTGGCGGACACACTCACACCGTTAGAGTGGCGGAAACACTCAAAACCCAGGCACATCTCTTCGGAGTCGGTAAGACCCCTTTCCAATCCCTCTCTCGAGACAGTTTATTCCTCAAGACGGTTCCAATCCAGGCACGTCTCTTCGAAGACGGTAAGACCCCTTTCCAATCCCTCTCTCGAGACAGTTTATTCCTCGAGACGATCCAAGTAGCAAAACTACTCACACAACCGTTAGAGTAGCGGAAATACTCACAGAGCCGTCCGAGTAGCGGAAATACTCAACTGTTAGAGTAGCGAAAATACTCACAGAGCCGTTAGAGTAGCGGAAATACTCACAGACCCGTTAGAGTAGTGGAAATACTCACAGAACCGTTAGAGTAGCGGAAATACTCACAGAACCGTTAGAGTAGCGGAAATACTCACAGAACCGTTAGAGTAGCGAAAATACTCACAAATCATCAACCCCATCCGAGTAGCAGAAATACTCTCAAATCGTTAGCCCTGTCCGAGTAGCGGAAATACTCAACCCCGTCCGAGTAGCGGAAATACTCAACCCCGTCCGAGTGGCGGAAACACTCAAAACCTAGGTCAATACCCATGTTTGTTAGCTCACTTCGGTGAAAAATGACCAGACTACCCTTAGGACCTTTTTCGAGACTTTTCGGTCAAGATGACCATTTTGCCCCTAGGCATCCGAACGCCCCGGGAACCACACCGGCTCTGGGTATCAAATCGGTAATGTCCCGAGAATACTTTTTATAGTGTTCTCAACCTCCCTTTACCTTTCTGGGCCATTCCGAGTTAGTTCCAGCCAACCCGGTGCAAAATGATCGTTTTGCCCCTAGAGGGCCGGTCTCCTTCTTCGACCACATCGGCTCTGGGTATCAAACCGGTAATGTCCCGAGAATACTTTTTATAGTGTTCTCGACCTTCCTTTACCTTTCTGGACCATTCCGAGTCAGTTCCGGCAAACCCGGTACAAAATGACCGTTTTGCCCCTGGTGGGCTAGTCTCCATTTCCGACCACACCGGCCCTAGGAATCAAACCGGCAACCTTTGGGAACATTCTAAATAATGTTTCCAGATCCCAAGTCTTTTTTCGGGACAATCCGGGTTCGCCCCGGCAGTTTCCTAGTCCGATTGACCGTTTTGCCCCTAAAGGCCCGGCCAACCTTTCCAACTCACCTTATCTTCATTTTTCAAGTCAAATACCTCCAGGACACTATTTTGAGTGTTCCTGCTCCTTTCCAGCTTTCCGAGTCATTCCCGACTCCTTCAAATCATTCCTGAACTTTCCGGAGTCACTCCTAGTGAAGCCAGGCTAAAGTTTACATGGTAGTCACTAGTACAGGCGCCCAAATCTAGTCAAAGATACGTTGCTTGCCGACCTTAATTGTTTCCTAAATGGCTGGCGCCACTAGTAGTGGCGCCAAGCCAAAAAATGGCCTGGCGCCACTACTAGTGGCCCCAGTGTATAATTTGGCCTGGCGCCACTACAACAGGCGCCAGGTTTGACTTCCCTCTATAAATACAGAGCCTCGTTTAACGTGAAAGGGGTCTGAAAACTTAACCTAAGAATCTCATATTTCAATATACAGAGCTCGAGCACCTCCAAAACCTTAGCCTCCCTAGGTTTTCCCAAAACCCTAGCCTCCTTAGGTTCTCCAAACCCTAGCCACTATACACAAACCCTAGCCTCCTAACACTCATACACTCCCCCAAACACTCATACACTAGCCTCCAACCATCCTTTGGAGACTTGAAGAGCTGCCATCTAAAGCTTGAGGACAACCCTTGAAGACTGAAGGTGAAGATCAAGACCGAAGACCGAAGACCGAAGATTGAAGACTGCACGGCGTGCAAAATAAACAAGAAACAAGGTAGGCTTTCTCTTTAATTTTCTGCACTTTCCCCCTCTCTCTTCTCTCTCCAACCCACTTGGGTTTTCTCTATTTTAATCCCCCATCTCTTTCCTGCCCTTTATTTGCATGCTTGAAACAAGGGGATTCCCAGTCCATGTGTAGGATTGGACTATTGGAGAGTCACCGTGTCGGGGACTTTCTTCTAGTCTAACCAAAGACCATGTGGGTCCGGCCCCCTTGATTATGTGGTGAAGCCTTAGCCTTGTATGTTCACGACCCCAAATTGCATTGCGCATATCATAGTCTTGCATTTTCCGAAGTTCGTTTTCAAAAACGTTTTCAAACTTGTTTTCAAAATTGCATCAAAATCTCTTTTTCAAAAATTTGTTTTTAAAACCACAATTCTAGGGTAATTCTAGCCTTTCCATGGCTAGGGTTGCTTTAGGAAAGTGTTATATTAAAAGTGGCCTTTTGGTCTATATTTTCAAACCTTGTTTTCAAAACCACTTTTCTTAAAGTGGTTCTAGCCCTCTTATGGCTAGAATCGCTTTAGGAAAGTGAGATGTTTTTATCCTTTCCAAAAATTCTCTTTTCAAAAAGTCTTTCTTCCTAAAAATCTCTTTTTCAACATACTTTCCTAAAACCCTCCTCTCCAAAATTGTTTTCAAAAACTCCCTTCCAAAATCCATTTTTCAAAATTCCCTTTTTCAACTCCTTTCCAAAAACTCCTTCTCTTTAAAATCTCTTTCTAAAAACACTCCCTAGGTTCACCTTCCTAAAAACTCTTTCCAAAAATCTCTCCTAAAAATCTTTCCAAAAACTCTCTTTTCCAAAATCTTCCTTCTAGAAATTTCCTCTCTAGGATTTCCTTCCAAAATCTATGTTTCCAAAAACACACTTTCCAAAAAACTCCTCCCTAGGATTCTCTTCTAGAAAATCTTCGTTTCCAAAAATGCATTTTCCAAAAAAAAAACTCTTTCCTTAGAGCCCAAACCAAACCCTAGAACTCACAATTAGGAAACCCTAGTTTTCTTTCCAAAAACATGATTTTCAAACTTTGCCCTAAACCTAAGTTTCCAAAATCTTTTGTTTTCTACATCAAAACTATCCTTGTTTTGAAAACCTATTTTCTACATCGAGACTAGAATTTTTCAAATCTAGGGTTTCTAGAATCTCCCTTTCCAAATCTTTTCCAAATCCTATCTTCCCTTTAGGAAACCAAATCCAATCTCCCCATTTAGGAAACTAGATCCTATCCTCCGTTTTTGTAAAACAAAATCAAACCCTTGTTTTTAGAAACTAAATCCAATCCCTTCCTAATCCAAACCTTTCCTAATTCGATTCCTTCCTAAATCATAAGTTTCCTAAACCTAAACTCTAAATCTTTCCTTAAATTTCAAAATCCAACTCTGTCTTAATTCAAATCCTTCCTAAACCTCTACTTTCCTAAATCTTAAGTTTCCAAAACTTGAACATAAAAATCTTTCCTAAACTTTAAAACTCAACTTTTAAATCTTTCCTAGTTCAACCCTTTCCTAATTCTACCCCTTTCAAACATCTTTTTCAAATCCAAGCTTTCAAACCTTTCCAAATCTCAAGATTTTCTAAAACTCTAAAAACTTTCTAAATCTTAAACTTTCTAAATTTCAAATCTTTCCAAATTCAAAACTTTCTAAATTTGAAACCTTCTTAAGTTAAATCTTTCTAAACCTAAAACTTTCTAAATTCTAAACTCTCTTAAACTTCAAATCTTTCCAAATCTAAGACTTTTCTAAATTCAAAACTTTCTTAATTTAAGACTTTCTTAAGTTGAAACTTTCTTAATTCAAACATTTCCTAAACTAAAAACTTTTCTTTTTCAAAATTTTCCAATTTTCAAAACTTTCTGATTTTCAAAACTTTCCTAATTTGGGAACTTTCCTAATCAGAAAACCTTTCCTTTTTCGAAAACTTTCTAAACTCGAAACTTTCCAATTTCTAAACTTTCCTAAACCTAAAACTTTCCTAAATTCCAAACTTTCCTAATTTCAAAACTTTCCAAAAATGAAACTTCCCTAATTCAAAACTTTCCTAAATCGAACATTTCCTAATTCAAACATTTCCTAAATCCAACCTTTCCTAATCTCCTAAACCTTCCAAGTCGAGTCAAGCTTTTCCTAAGTCTAGGTTTCCTAAACCTTCATCTTTCTCTTTTTCAAAACAAGTCCAAATCTATCTTTTCAAATCAAAGTCCAATTTTCTCAATTTCAATTTCCAATCTCCTCTTCCAATTCCAAATCGAATTCAATTTCCAATTCAATCTCCTTCTTCAAATCCACTCTTCTCTTTTCAATCGGACTCCGGTCCGAACTACGACTGACCTGATTCCCCCAAAGGGATACGTAGGCAACCTCCATAGGTGCGGTCACAATACTTTTCAAACTTTCAATTCCACCCTCATGGGTGCGGTTTCCAAAATCTTTTCAAATCTCAAATTCCAATCTATTTTCAAAATTTCAAAATTTCTATTTTCAAACTTCTACTTTCAATTTTCAAACTTTTCAATTTCAATTCTATTTCTTCAAATCTATTTTCAAATCAAATCAATTTCTTTTCAAATCAATTTCTATTTTCCAATTCTCTCATCTTGCACTTGCATATCATGCAACATATTTTTCAAACATTGTTTTTCTAAAGTGAATAGGGTTGAACTATAGTTAGTCGAAGACTCTCATAGGTAAATCTAGGGTAGATTGACATGTAGGTACCGAAAGGGCGGGGTAGGGTGATAGCTTAGTGCGTCTTCCCTACACGTAACCAACCTCCGAACCAAGATCACTGTTTTCGAAAAACCAAAAGGAGTTATTTTTCTAAAAAAGGGCTAAATGTTTTCCAAAGGTTGCCAAACAACCTGTTTTTCTTAAAAACCCTCTCTTAAGGAGATATTTTCAAAAATCATTTTTCAAAAACCCTAAGTGTAGTCTTCGGATTATGCTTAGTTTTTAGGTGACCTAACTCACCTTAATCAAGTTAGGTGGCGACTCCGAATCTTTTTCAAAAGCCCTTTGTTCAAACCAATTTTTCAATTCAAACCTCGTCGCACTCATTCTTTTAGGAGGGTGAGTTCTAACGAGAGAGTACAACATTTTTCCCGCTTGGGTGAGTATTCCTCAAGTGCGAAAAATCTGGGCGCGACACCTTTTTCGATGGAACCCTAAAGGTTTGAGATGAAGGAAACTAGTATTCCCTCTATAGCTTATTAACTTTGGCCCCTATTATAGTATACTCCCCGTAGGTCGCAGCGAAGCCATATTCGCTAACCCTAGGAATAATAAAGTCCATGGGCCCAGACTCAACAGCCCCCACCTAGAGGTGTAGGGCTCTACTTCTGGCACTATCTCTCCACTAATGCCCCAGATAACCCACAGAGGCATTCCTAAGATCATCACGCCTCTTCGCGACAAGGTCGTTGGAGGCAGTTTTCTCAGAATTCAAACTAGCATCCTTTGGGTTATTCATGGTGCCCAAACTATCTAAACTCCTTACGCTATCTAATATAGGTCTTAATTACCCAACCAAATCCCAATAAACCGACTCCAACAACTCGTAGTACCAGAGGCACTGAGAGAAGAACCAAAGTATAAAACAAAGAACGAAGAGGAACAGAGAGGAATCTTACCAAACAGGGCAAGAATATGTGAAGAGGCTTGGAGATTGGAGCATAGGCAAGGAAACAAAGTGTAGGGGGATAGAGAAATCGCAAAAGTTCGAAGAATGCAAAGTAGAAGGCCAAAGGCAAACCACCAATCCTAATCCTTCTCTATTCTAAATGGAGGGGTAGGATTAATCCACTTGCCCCAGATCCAATGGTTAGCAGTTGAAAGAACGTGCCTTATGTTAACTCAAGATTGATCCCCATGTTGATTTTGATGATAACTAAACCTTGTGTTATTTTACTAATGCATTTGCTTAGTGTGCAGATTAATAAAGATTATAATTTAGACTTAGAAGTTTAACATTAAGTCTAATATATGTCAAAGTGAATGCACAACAAGCTAAGATCAAGCAATACACTCCAAGAGTCATGCAATGTACCAAAACATAACATTGACACCTATTTCAACTTCAAATAAATGTCTTGCACTCGAAAAGATTGAAGGTGTTCAAATGAAGATTTCATCAAGTATGCATAGACTCAATAAAGTTGTCTTGCAGTCAAAGAGATTAAAGATGTTCAAAAGAAGACTTCATTAAAGTGTGCATGGATCAGTTGAAGATGATTTGATTGAGAAGAGATTGAAGATATTCGAGAGAGAATTCATCGTAATTGCATAATCTTTATAATGAATCCAAGAGAAGCCTTAATCTGGGATGCAGTGAATCAATGAAGATGATATGTACTTAGACAAAATGAAGGTGTTCAAGAATAGACTTCATCAAGCTCAATTTTCCAAAATTTCAGGTTTCCCGAGCTTTCTCCTTCAAAAGCTCCGTTTTCAAAATATTTTATCGGGTTTCTCGAGCATTTTCCTTCAAAAGCTCCGTTTTTCAAAAATCTCGGGTTTTCTATCTTTCACCTCAAAAGCTTAATTTTCAAAATTTCAGATTTTCTAGCTTTTGCCTCAAAAAGCTTAACCTTCAAAATTTCGGATTTTCTAGCTTTCGCCTCAAAAAGCTTAGCTTTCAAAATTTCGGGTTTTCTAGCTTTCGCCTCAAAAAGCTCAACTTTCAAAATTTCGAGTTTTCTAGCTTTCGCTTCAAAAAGCTTAACTTTCAAAATTTCGAGTTTTCTAGCTTTCGCCTGGAAAAGCTTAACTTTCAAAAATTTTGGTTTTCTAGCTTTCACCTCAAAAAGCTCAACTTCCAAAATCTCGGACTTTCAAGCTTTTAAAAAGCATACTATCAAAAAAGTTTTCGAGTTTTCAAAACTTTTTCCACAAAAAGTTTAATTCCAAAATCAAATTCTTGGTTTTCAAACCTTTTTCCTCAAAAGTTCATTCCAAGTTTTAAAAGTTTTCCAAATCCTTTCAATTCAAATCCAAATCCCTCTATTACAGAAGACTATTTCAAAATTCAAAAATCCTAAATCTCCCTAAAGGAGTGCAATTCCATTGGTTGGAATGTTAGTTCAGGAAATATCTCAAAATCATTCCAAAATCAAGTTTTCAAATTTTCAAAATTCAAACAATCCAGTTTTCAAAACTTAAAATTCCAAATTCCAACCACTCTGGTCCTTTCAATTGCCTTGCAGTCAGCATGGGATCCTTCTTTGTTATTTTTCTGCCTTCAATAAGCAAAGACAGAAAAAGAGGGGCAGCTATAAGCACCCCATTTTTGCCCGCTCGGCAATCTCCAGCCCAACCGAGCTCATTTTCAAGCATCTTAACACATGCAGGTTCAAGACGATCCCTTCAATCTCCAATCCAACCAATGGCTCGCTTCTCGGGCCCACAAGGACATGTTGGAGCCATAAACACCATTATTCTAGGCAGTTTTCCAGACCGGGCGGTCCCGAAAACCAATGCCATCCAGGTAGCTCCCCGGGGTCGGGTGATCTCGGGGACCAACAACTCATCAAGTTTCAGACAGTTCACTTCTGGCACCTGTTAGCCTGCTAATGTAGAATGTCCGTCATTTGGTAGCTCTCCGAGACCCAACGCTCTCAGAGACCAACACCACCCTTACAGGTAGCTTTTTGAGACCAGGCATTCTCAAGAACCACCACCACCTTATAAGTAGCTCTCTAAGACCAGGTGTTCCTAGGGACTAACACTGCACAGGTAGTTTTCCAAGACCGGGCGGTCTTGGGAACCAACACCTAGGTCAACACCGGCGCCTGCTAGCCCGACTCGGTGAAAAATGACCAAACCTGCCATTTGGGCCTCCAGGCACGTTTTGAAAAAGTTCAAAATCCCTCAAAACGGTAAGTCCACCCTTCCAGAATGTTACTAGTTAGTTAGGCATATTTCACACGCCATTCGGTCCCATTCCGGTCCCGTTCCGGCTAACTTTGGTCAAAATGACCGTTTTGCCCCTAAACACCTCAGTACTGCACAAACCCCGCCGAACGGTAAAAGACTCTCCCAAAACCATCCCTGAACAACCCTACACGCTTAACACAATACAAAACCATTCCTAACTAGTTCCAGCCAATCTTGTCCAAAATGACCATCTTACCCCTTGCAATCCAAACATGCACCCTTGTTTAACCTGATGAGAACCCTACGACATTAAACGCTCACGACTCAATAAAAGTTCCCTGGAGTGTCTCGCAAACGCTTGGCCTAAATTGTCTTTTCTCCCGATTCCGTAGTTATAACGCACCGTCAATTGACTTGAGAAATGCATAAATTAGAGAATTCTCGAAAGCTCGTTCATAGATCTTTCCATCGATACGGCTCGATCGGATAGATCGCCTCCCGAAGCCCTTCATCGTATGGCTCAAACACTGCTACTTTCGATAACCCCTGGAGCGTCTCACAGACGCTCCACCAAGGTTGACTTTTTCTCCAATTTCCTGATCAAAACACACCGCCAAACGACTTAAGAAATGCGTAAATCTGGGAATTCCTGAAAGTATTTCCAAGGTACCTTCCATTGGTACAGTCCGATCGAAGAGGTCGCTTCCCGAAGGCCTCAATCACACCACACGAATACAGCCACTTTCGAACACCCTCGGAGCGTATCACAGATGCTCCACAAAAGTATCCTTTTATGTACGCTTCCCGAGATGATATCCCATGCTTCCAAACACAATTCAACCTTTCCAAAAAAATGAAACTTCACGAGAAACCTCAAGAGAACACCATGGGTCCAACTAATTCCCTCGAAACCTTCCCGGGTGGCTCAATTATCTAGGCAAATTTTAAACGAACCTTCCTGGTGGTGGAGCGTATGGTACATGCGCCTAGATTTTGATAAGATCAACCAAATTTTGATCAACAGTTGAGATTGAGTTAGTATAATGGGTGCCACGTGGCATTCTGCTAATGGAATAGTACCCGCACATGAAGCTTTGCTGAAACTACTCCCGAATCTCGAATCCTTACATTTATTCCACCCTTCCAACACTTAGGCTAGATTCTATCCCTCTTAAGCCTATAAACTTCACCTATAAGGCCTTATATCCCATTAAACACTCCATTCCAACCCCTCAAGCCTTCTTGAAGTCATTCAAGCTCCAATCAAGACATCCATTAAAGACTACAAGTGTGTTGAAGGCAAAAGGTGGTATCCCTTTTACATTTGTGTCTTCCCCCACTCTTCTCATCTCCCTCCTAGCCTACTCAGGCTATTCTCTATTTATTCCCCATCTACAACCCCCTATTCTTGCATGCTTGAGCCAAGAGGGCTCTTAGATCATGCCTAGAAGAAAGCAAGTGACAACCACCGTGTAGGGGGACCTCTCACTACCCTACTTTGAGATAGTATGGTCTAGGAACCCCTTGTTTATGTGGTGTAGCCTAAAAGCCTTGTATGTGATCATGAACCCTTGCATAGTACTATTTTGATAATGTTTTGTATGCTTAGCTTCATTTTATACTTATTGTCATGTTTTACAATGCTTACATTGTTCTTATTTTCATGCCATTTCCAAGATCTATATTTCTTTCAAAAATTGTTCCAAGAGTTGGCCTCTTGAAGTTTAGGATGAGATTTTAGAAATCATGCCTTAGAAGACCTCCTACTAACCCCCTAACTCTCATTTTGGCATCATGGCATTTTAATTTGCATAAGGGTTGCTTTCTAATTCTCTAATTTTCAAGATTTTCATTCTTTTATGTGTAATGGTTGAAATGGTCCCATAGAGCCCTCTCTTGAATGGTCTCCCTTTTATTTGGCCATATAAACCCTCTCTTGATGGAATGGTTCCCTTGAAAAATGGTTTTCAAAATCCTTCTCTAAAAAAGATTTTCAAAAATGCATTCTATCTATCTTTGCATTAAAAAATGGTGCCTTAAAATGTTGTCATCACTATGTTACTTTTTGGACCCTCTATACTCTTGTCAAAATTATGGTTATAATGGCCATGAGGAAACCTTCCTTGGAATGGGCTCCAAACACCAACCATATAAACCATACTCTTGGCTAGAGTCAAAATTTTCATGGAAATGATCTTCCAAAAGGTTGTCTACCAAAGTCCATTGCATAACATGTTTGTTTTTCAAAACTCTTCCCAAAAGTGCATTAAACAACATTTCAAAATCATCTTTGCATTCAACCCTAGGTTAACTTGACATTAGTTGACCAACCCTAGGTTAACTTAACCCTAGTTGACCAATCCTAGGTTAACTTGAACCTAGTTGTCCAACCCTAGGTTAACTTGACGCTAGTTGCCCAACCCTAGGTTAACTTGACCCTAGTTCACTCACCTTAGGTTAACCTAACCCTAAGTCACCTTAACCTTAGGTTAACCTAACCTTAGTTAGCTAACCATAGGTCATCTTGATCCTAGTTATCCAACCCTAGTTATCCAACCCTAGTTCACTTATCTTAAGTTAATCTAACTCAAGTTAGTGAACCTTAGGTCACTCTTAACCATAAGCTAACCCAATATAGGTTAATATGATTCAAGGTTTCAACTCATGAACCCTTTTTGAATGATCTTTCAATTTTAAACTATTCTCATTACCCATTTCTCCAATGCCCCCCTACTCTCATGATTTCAAAAAACCAACTCCAAAAACTCTTCAATTGTCCTTACACTCCACCTTCAAGACATTTGCAAAAATGCTTTCCAAAGGTCATAAACCTAAGGTGTCCTTAGCCCCCTCATGGTTAGTGATTCCAAGGACAAATGATAAATCAAGAACAACCTCTAAGGTTGTCCATATTAGGATTTCAAACCCTTAACCATTTTCAAAAACCACTTTCAAAAACTAATTCATCAAAACATTCTAAAATCATACCTCCAAAGTTTTCAAAACAAGACTTCAAAAACACTTTCAAGTTCTTTTGAGTCATGCCAAAACATTTTTCCAAAACTCCCTTAAGTTGATCCAAAAATATTTTCGAAATACTCCACCATCCAATTTCAAGTCAAAACTTCCAAGACCACAAAGAGTCTTCAACTTCTAAAGACCTCAAAGTGTCTTAAACTTTTCCAAAGACCCCCAAAGTGTCTTCAAACCTTCCAAAGGCCCTAATGCACCTATTTTTCATCAGGCTCTTGCTCGAACTACGAATGACCTGATTCTCGCCAAATGAGATACGTAGGCAACCTAAAATGGTGCGGTCATAACTTTTATTTCAACTCCAATCCCTTTTTTAAAAATTTCAATCAATTCAAAGTTTCTATTCCAAACTCCTTCAAAACCCCCATTATTTTCAAACTTCTTCCAAAAACTTGCATCATGCATCATCCATCCGAAAAGTGATGACTAAACCCCATTTTCAAAATTATAAAGTGAATATTAAGTGGACAATGGTAACCGGTTATTCTAGTGAGTGAACAAAGGGTGATTAGACATGTAGGTACCGAAAGAGCGAGATAGATTGGTGATCTTAGGATATCTTCCCTCCACGTAACCAACCCCCAAACCATAGATTTCTATTTTCAAACGACCAAAATAGAGTTATTTTCTAAAAGAGATTAAGTCTTTTCAAACGTTACCAAACAACTTATTTTCTTAAAAACCCTCTCTTGAGGGAGTCTTCAAAACCTTTTCCAAAAAACCCTAAGTTTAATCTTTGGATTAACACTTAGTTTTAGGTGCCCTAACTCGCCTTAATCGAGTTAGGTGGCAACTCTTATTTTTCTGAAAAACCCTTAGTCAAACTAATTTTTAAATCTAGTTGCACTTGTCCTTCTAGGAGGATGAGTTCTAGTGACAGAGTTTCGTGCTTTAGAGCCTCCGAGTCGAAAAGACCTTGGACGCCTAAAAACCAGGGCGCGACACAATGAAAACAATGTTTTGGTTTTGTTTGAGCAAGTTGTTTTAGAAACTAGGTTGGATTCCAACTGATTTATTTTACAACATCATTTCAAATTGTTGCTGTTAGAAAAACAGTGGTGTTTTGCACAACTGTGAGCTAATTAAAATGTGGGATTGTAAGCACCCCATTTTTTACCGCTCGGCAGTCTACACTCAGTCCAGACTTGTTTTCAAGTCATTATGGACATATTACAATCGAAACCAATCCTCTAGTCCAAATTCCGTCTTTCCATCGTTTCGCGGGCCTGTCAGGCCCGAATAGAGGCAAAATGACCAAAATGCCCTTAGGGGCATTATCCTTTCTTATTCCAATTCCAATCCCTCTCTCGAGACAGTTTATTCCTCGAGACGGTCCGAGTAGCAAAACTACTCACAAAACCGTCAGAGTGGCGGAAACACTCACCAAACCGTCAGAGTGGTGGAAACACTCACACCGTTAGAGTGGCGGAAACACTCAAAACCCAGGCACGTCTCTTCGGGGTCGGTAAGACCCCTTTCCAATCCCTCTCTCGAGACAGTTTATTCCTTGAGACGGTTCCAATCTAGGCACGTCTCTTCAGAGACGGTAAGACCCCTTTCCAATCCCTCTCTCGAGACAGTTTATTCCTCGAGACGGTCCGAGTAGCAAAACTACTCACAAAGCCGTCCGAGTAGCGAAAATACTCAACCGTTAGAGTAGCGGAAATACTCAGCCATTAGAGTAGCGAAAATACTCACAGAACCGTTAGAGTAGCGGAAATACTCACAGAACCGTTAGACTAGCGGAAATACTCACAGACCCGTTAGAGTAGCGGAAATACTCACAAAACCGTTAGAGTAGCGAAAATACTCACAGACCCGTTAGAGTAGCGGAAATACTCACAAGACCCGTTAGAGTAGCGGAAATACTCAACCCCGTCCGAGTAGCGGAAATACTCCCAAATCATCAATCCCGTCCGAGTAACGGAAATACTCACACTGTTAGAGTGGCGGAAACACTCAAAACCTAGGTCAATACCCATGTTTGTTAGCTCACTTCGGTGAAAAATGACCAGACTACCCTTAGGACCTTTTTCGAGACTTTTCGGTCAAGATGACCATTTTGCCCTTAGGCATCCGGATGCCCCGGGAACCACACCGGCTCTGGGTATCAAACTGGTAATGTCCCGAGAATACTTTTTATAGTGTTCTCGACCTTCCTTTACCTTTCCGGACCATTCCGAGTTAGTTCCGGCCAACTCGGTGCAAAATGACCGTTTTGCCCCTTGAGGGCCAATCTCTTTCTTCGACCACACCGACTCCGGGTATCAAACCGGTAATGTCCCGTGAACACTTTTTATAGTATTCTCAACCTTCCTTTACCTTTCCGGATCATTCCGAGTCAGTTCCGGCCAACCCGGTAAAAATGACCGTTTTGCCCTTGGAGGGCCGGTCTCCTTCTTCAACCACACTGGCTCTGGGTATCAAACCGGTAATGTCCCGAGAATACTTTTTATAGTGTTCTCGACCTTCCTTTACCTTTCCGGACCATTCCGAGTCAGTTCCGGCAAACCCGGTGCAAAATGACCGTTTTGCCCCTAGAGGGCCGGTCTCCTTCTTCGACCACACCGGCTCTGGGTATCAAACCGGTAATGTCCTGAGAATACTTTTTATAGTGTTCTCGACCTCCCTTTACCTTTCCGGACCATTCCGAGTCAGTGTCGGCAAACCCGGTACAAAATGACCGTTTTGCCCCTGGTGGGCCGATTTCCATTTCCGACCACGCCGGCTCTGGGTATCAAACCGGCAACCTCTAGGAACATTCTAAATAATGTTTCCAGATCCCAAGTCTTATTCCGGGACAGTTTGAGTCTGTCCCGGCAGTTTTCCGGTCTGATTGACCGTTTTGCCCCTAAAGGCTCGGTCAACCTTTCCGACACATCCAATCCTCGCTTTTCAAGTCAAATACCTCCAGGACACTATTTTAAGTGTTCCTGCTCCTTTTCGGCCTTCCGGGTCACTCCCGGCTCCTTCAAATCATTCCCGGACTTTCCGGAGTCACTCCTAGTGAAGCCAGGCTAAAGTTTACATGGTAGTCACTAGTACAGGCGCCCAAATCTAGTCAAAGATACGTTGCTTGCCGACCTTAATTGTTTCCTAAATGGCTGGCGCCACTAGCAGTGGCGCCAAGCCAAAAAATGGCCTGGCGCCACTCTTAGTGGCGCCAGTATAAATTTTGCCCTGGCGCCACTGCAACAGGCGTCAGGCTTGTCCTCCCTCTATAAATACAGAGCCTCGTTCAACGTGAGAGAGGTCTGCAAACTTAACCTAAGAATCTCATATTTCGATATACAGAGCTCGAGCACCTCCAAAACCCTAGCCTCCCTAGGTTTTCCCAAACCCTAGCCACTATACACAAACCCTAGCTTCCTATACACTCATACACTCCCCCATACACTCATACACTAGCCTTCAACCACTCTCTGAAGACTTGAAGAGCAGTCATCCAAAGCTTGAAGACAATCCTTGAAGACTGAGGGTGAAGATCAAGACCAAAGACCGAAGACTGAAGACCGAAGACTGCACGGCGCACAAAATAAACAAGAAACAAGGTAGGCTTTCTATTTAAATTTTCACACTTCCCCCCTTTCTCTTCTCTCTCCAACCCACTTGGGTTTTCTCTATTTTAATCCCCCATCTCTTTCCCCCCTTTCTTTGCATGCTTGAAACAAGGGGATTCCCGGTCCATGTGTAGGATTGGACTATGGGAGAGTCACCGTGTCGGGGGCTTTCTTCTAGTCTAACCAAAGACCACGTGGGTCCGGCCCCTTGATTATGTGGTGAAGCCTTAACCTTGTATGTTCACGACCCCAAATTGCATTGTGCATATCATAGTCTTGCATCTTCCAAAATTCGTTTTCAAACTCGTTTTCAAAACCGTTTTCAAAGTTGTTTTCGAAATTTGCATCAAATTCTCTTTTTCAAAAACTTGTTTTCAAAACCACAATTCTAGGGTGATTCTAGCCTTTCCATGGCTAGGGTTGCTTTAGGAAAGTGTTATATTAAAAGTGGCCTTTTGGTCTATATTTTCAAACCTTTGTTTTCAAAACCACTTTCTTAAAGTGGTTCTAGCCCTCTTATGGCAAGAATTGCTTTAGGAAAGTGAGACGTTTTTAATCCTTCTAAAAACTCTTTCTTTTCAAAAATCTCTTCCTAAAAATCTCTTTTTCAACATCCTTTCCCAAAACTCTCCTCTCCAAAATTGTTTTCAAAAACTCCCTTCCAAAATCTATTTTTCAAAACTCTCTTTTTCAACTCCTCTCCTAAATCCTCTCCTCAAAATTCACCTTCTAAAAACATTCCCTAGATCCACCTTCCTAAAAACTCTTTCCAAAAACCTTTCTAAAAAACTCTCTTTCCAAAATCTTTCTTCTAGAAATTTCCTCTCTAGGATTTCCTTCCAAAATCTATCTTTCCAAAAACACACTTTCCAAAAACTCCTCCCTAGGATTCCCTTCTAGAAAATCTACGTTTCTAAAAACGCACTTTCTAAAAATCCCTTTTCCTTAGAGCCCAAGTCAAGCCCTAGAACCCACAATTAGGAAACCCTAGATTTTCTTCCCAAAAACATGGTTTTCAAGCTTTGTCCCAAACCTAGGTTTCCAAAACCCCTTGTTTTCACATTCGAACGATACACGTTTCCAAAACCTATTTTCTACGTTAAAACTACGATTTTCCAAAGCTAGGGTTTCTAGAATCTCCCTTTCCAAATCCTATCTTCCCTTTAGGAAACCAAATCCAATCTCCCTGTTTAGGAAACTAGATCCCGTCCTCCGTTTTTGAAAACAAAGTCAAATATTTTCTTTTAGAAACCAAATCCAATCCCTTCCAAATCCAAATCTTTCCTAATTCAAATCCTTCCTAAACTTTCACTTTCCTAAATCTTAAGTTTCCAAAACTTGAACATAAAAATCTTTCCTAAACTTTAAAACTCAACTTTCAAATCTTTCCTAATTCCACCCTTTCCTAATTTAACCCCCCTTTCCAAATCTTAACTCTCCAAATTCAAGTTTTCAAACTTTTCCCAAACTCAAACTTTCCTAATCTCAAGATTTTCTAAAAACTCTAAAACTTTTTAAATCTTAAACTTTCTAAATATCAAATCTTTTCAAATTCAAAACTTTCTAAATTTGAAACCTTCTTAAGTTAAATCTTTCTAAACCTAAAAACTTTCTAAATTCTAAACTTTCTTAAACTTCAAATCTTTCCAAATCTAAGACTTTTCTAAACTCAAAGCTTTCTTAATTTAAGATTTTCTTAAGTCGAAACTTTCTTAATTTAAATATTTCTTAAATTGAAAACTTTCCTTTTTCAAACCTTTCCCAAAATGAAACTTTCTTATTTTCAAAACTTCCTTGTTTTCAAAACTTTCCAAAATCAAAACTTCCCTTTTCAAACATTTCTAAATTCAAAACTCTCCCAATTTCAAAACTTTCCTAAACCTAAAACTTTCCTAATTTTAAAACTTTCCAAAAATGAAACTTTTCTAATTTGAAACTTTCCTAAATCGAACATTTCCTAATTCAAACATTTCCTAAATCCAACCTTTCCTAATCTCCTAAACCTTCCAAGTCGAGTCAAGCTTTTCCTAAGTCTAGATTTCCTAAACCTTCATCTTTCTCTTTTTCAAAGCAAGTCCAAATCTATCTTTTCAAATCAAAGTCCAATTTTCTCAATTTCAATTTCCAATCTCCTCTTCCAATTCCAAATCGAATTCAATTTCCAAATCAATCTCCTTCTTCAAATCCACTCTTCTATTTTCAATCAGACTCCGGTCCGAACTACGACTGACCTGATTCCCCCAAAAAGATACGTAGGCAACCTTCATAGGTGCGGTCACAATACTTTTCAAACTTTCAATTCCACCCTCATGGGTGTGGTTTCAAAATTCTTTCCAAATCTCAAATTTCAATCTATTTTCAAAATTCCAATTTCAAAATTTCTATTTTCAAATTCCTATTTCCAAATTTTCAAAATTTCCAATTTCAATTCCATCTTTTCAAATCTATTTTCAAATCAAAGCAATCTCTTTTTAAATCTATTTTTCAATTCTTTTCTATTGCTTGCGTATCATGCATCATGCTAAATTAGTTTTCAAACATTGTTTTTCTAAAGTGAATAAGGTTGAACTATAGTTAGTCGAAGACTCTCATAGGTGAATCTAGGGTAGATTGACATGTAGGTACCGAAAGGGCGGGGTAGGGTGATAGCTTAGTGCGTCTTCCCTACACGTAACCAACCTCCGAACCTAGATCACTGTTTTCATAGACCAAAAAGGAGTTATTTTTCAAAAAGGGCTAAATGTTTTCCAAAGGTTGCCAAACAACCCGTTTTTCTTAAGAACCCTCTCTTGAGGATGTTTTCAAAAATCCTTTTCCAAATACCCTAAGTATAGTCTTCGGATTATTCTTAGTTTTTAGGTGACCTAACTCACCTTAATCAAGTTAGGTGGCGACTCCGAATCTTTTTCAAAAGCCCTTTATTCAAACCTAATTTTCAATTCAAACCTAGTCGCACTCATTCTTCTAGGAGGGTGAGTTTTAACGAGAGAGTACAGTGTTTTTCCTGCTTGGGTGAGTATTCCTCGAGTGCGAAAAATCTGGGCGCGATAGGGATCCACACCTCCATTTAAATGGATCCATGGTGCGTTGAATTAACCTCCATGAGGAGATTAATCTTATGCATTTACTTGCTCAAATCCGTTAAGGATTGAATGAGTTATTGGCTTCCAAAGTGGGCAACATGACCATAGAAAACTAAAAGTTGAAAAGGCTTATCCCACATTAGAATCTTAAGTGGAAGATGATGTGCATATAAAACCATGACTTGAAGGTGGGTTTAGATCCTAAGGGCCATCCCAATTTTGTGGAAGGGGGAGGACCTACCCAACCCATGGGTTGACCCACAAAACACACACGCACGTGTGCTGCCGCCTCCCACCCAACCCCCAACCAAGCGTGGTCGTGGGTTCGGTTCGGGCTTTATCTTTTTGGGTTAGAGTCAGATTTAAATTAATCAAAACTAAATTTTGACTGTTAGAATTCCTTTGGCTCTAAACGGATGTGTCCATTGTTGTCGATTTCGGCAAAGTGACATGCCTCTCCAATTCCGGCGAAGGGATGTGTCCCTTCGATAAAGGGTTGTTTGGCTGTTGGTGCGTGCCTCTTCGAACCAGTGCTATGAACAAGCACCTAGGCTCTATAAACAGGGTTGAATCCTACATTATTTTGCATTCCAAAATGGCATGGCATTGAATTTTCTACTCTGCATTCTTTTTCCTCCTCCCATTTTCTGAAAGAGTTTAGTATAATCTAGCTATTCCGCCGAGCAGATTCTATTAAAATGCTACTTAGAATCTGTTGAGATCATTTCATCCTAGGAGGCAAACACCTATCTTCCTATGAGCATCGACTATTGGGAGTGAATCTGACTTTAAGGGGAAAGTGTCACACACTCGACTCGATCTAATTTTCAATTCTGTGATCTTCTATTCATCTTCAAGATTTCTAATTTAAGGACAACAACCTGGTAAGTTGTTCAAGTTTTGTATAGATATTTTCAGAATTGCTTCTAGTTGATTTCTAGTTTGCTTCTAGTTGTTTACTAATTTTGTATTAGTTGCATTAATTGTTTAGAACACTTCTTACACACACAGTTTAATAGGAAAGTGAATTATTATTTCCAACAATCTTATAGACAGATTTTTTGTTTCTATTTTAATTGTGTAAATTAGTGTTTTTGTAGTATTAAATTTTGGTTTAATTATTAAAAAATGACTAGATATACTACTCCTACTGTCCTGGTGATTGTGACACTTGCTACTCCTACTGTCTTGGTGATTGCGACACTTGTGCCTACACCGACTTTGTCGGTGAATCACGGAGAAAAGCCAGAGAAGTTCAATGGAACTGATTTCAAAATGTGGCAACAAAGATGTTTTTCTACCTCACGACTCTAAACTTGGCAAAATTTCTTTGTGAAGATGTTCATACTCTTAAAGAGGATGAGTCCAACCAGTAAGTACTTGCGGCAGTGAAAGCATGGAAACATGATGACTTCCTATGTAGGAACTACATCCTCAATGGACTAGATAATACACTCTAAAATGTGTATTGTGCCACAAAAACGACAAAAGAGCTGTGCCGTAAAAATGACAAAAGAGCTGTGGGAATCTCTGAACAAGAAGTATAAGACAGAAGACGCCGACTCAAAGAAATTTGTGGTTGGTAAGTTCTTAGATTATAAAATGTCTGATTCTAAAACAGTCATTAGCCAGGTCCAAGATCTCCAAGTTATACTTCATGACATCCACGCTGAAGGCATGGTACTGAGTGAGTCTTTTCATGTGGCTACAATAATTGAAAAATTGCTACCGTCTTGGAAAGAATTAAAAAAACTATTTGCAACGAGATGAGGCTTGAACAACTCATCGTCAGGCTAAGAATTGAGGAAGACAATCGTGCTTTTGAGAAGAAGTTTGTCAACACCTCTATGGTGTCTATGGCAAACGTGGTGAAGCAAGCTAAACCTAATGACAAGAAGCGTAAGCATGATGGCTAAAGGTCCAACCAAGGTTCCAATGGTGGCGATTTTAAGAGGTTCAAGGGGAAATGCTACGTCTGCACCAAGACTAGACATAGAACCAAGGATTGTCGCAAGAGTAAGCATCTTAAGAAGAGCAAGGATCAAGAGAACCGCAAGAAGAAATCTACTGAAGCCAATGTGACCGAGGATCTCTATACTAATGTGGAAGACCTGAATTTCTCTACCATAGTTTCTGAGGTAACCTTGGTTGGCAATATCAAGGAATGGTGGGTGGACACTGGGGCCACTCGTCATATCTGTACCAACAAATGGATGTTCACATCTTATCAACCGATGGATGGTGAACAACTACACTTGGGGAACTCAGCAATACCGGAGGTCGAAGGTCAAGGGAAGATCGTGCTGAAAATGATTGTCGACAAAGAACTTACTCTCAATGATGTGTTCCATTTGTCAAACATTCGTAACAAGCTCTTTAAGCTAAATGTAATGACTGTGGCTCCTAAGCCTTCTATTAATAATAATATCGCATCTTTTATTTATTTGCTTGAGTCCTCGAATGTATGGCATGGTAGATTAGGACATGTTAACTTTGATACTATGCGTAGATTAGTCAATTTAGAGTTATTGCCTAAACTTGATTTCAATGCTAATCATAAGTGTCCAACTTGTATTGAGGCAAAGTTGACAAAAACTCCATTTAAATCAATTGAAATGGATACTAAACTGCTAGACCTAATTCATAGTGACGTTTGTGATTTGAAATTTGTTTAAACTTGAGGTGGTAAAAAGTACTTTATAACTTTCATTAATAATTATAGTTGTTATTGCCATTGATTGTATTGTAATAGTGCAATCAACAGTCTTTAACAGATCCTTTGTTAGCTTTAGAATAGGCTTATTTGCTTTCTTTTAGTTCGGTATTGTAAATAATTGTCAGTTGGTTGATTTCTCAAGTTTTGGAAGCTAAAGAGGATGAATTAGAGTAAGAATGATCAAAGTGGGTTCAAAGTGACCAAACTAGAGAATGGCAGTCGACACTATCTCAGTATTTTGGACATAACTTTTCACTTTGAGATCCAATTGAGCTGATTTTTATGGTATTGGAAAGAAGACTTCAAGATCTACAACTTTATCTCTATAAGCATTGGCTGATTCAGCTTTTAAAGTGGTCAAGACTGAGTGACAAAAATATGCAAAGTGGCTGAGCGTCCTAACGGCTAGTTTGAGCATCCCAACGGTCAGAGTTGTGAATTGTTAATTTGGCCTATCGTCCGGACGGTCTGGAGAGCCGTCCTAATGGCCTGGAAGTTGAACTACCATTCGAACGGTGATTTCTACTGTCCCAATGGCCTGGGCTTTCCCAATCTGACTTGTTCTAGGACTCTTAAGCCTCTATAAAAGGGAGAACGACCCCAACTCATACAAACTTCGATTTTTATCATATTTTTAGAGTTTAGGAGTAGAATTAGGGTTAGAATAGCTAGGTTTTCATACACTTGCAATTAGATTCAATTGATTTCAAATTAATTCAAGTTTTTGTGATTTAAAGTTCAAGATTCTTCAAGTTCTTCATATTTATTCAAGATTTCCAGCTTTCTTCAATATCTTCAAGTAGCTAAGCATCTCTTGGCATGGGAGGGTAAAGATTGAAGAGTTTTTGGGCAATTTGATCCCTATAAACACTAATTTCAATGTTTTAATCCTTCTTCTCAATTCTTCTTGTGTTCTTGAGATCCAACTTTCAAAATCAAGTCTTTTTGATTAAATTCTTGAGCCGGTATACACAAATTAAGTCTTGGGATATCGGTTGCGTGAATCCTTGATAAAAACTCTTTGAAAACAAAATTTACTATGGATTCCTGTGAACTTAAGAAGAATTCTAAACTGTTTTCTCCGTGAAATCCTCTGGTTCATCAACACTCTCGTAGTTGATGAATTGAGTTATAAAACTAAGATCAATAGCACAAATTCCCGATAACCAGAGCAATCCTTGCCAAGATTCTTTTTCTATTGCTTTAAAATCAACTTTTCTAGTTCAGTTAGTTAATCAAATCTTTTTTCAAACCCAAATTAAAATTTTATTTTCTTTTCCTTGAGTGAGTTTTTCCATAAGTTCTCGAATAGAGTGATCTTTTACAACTTTTCAAAATAGTTCCTTATAGGTTCGACCTCGTACTTATCGAAAAAATTATTACTAGATCGTGCCCGTATACTTGTAGTTTATATCGTACGTTGTTGGAGCGATCAAGATTTTTGGCACTGTTGCTGGGGAACTAAGGCAAAAGGCGTAAGAGTTCGTGCAATTCAAGACAAGCGAAATTCACATTCAACAATTACATCGGAGTCACCAACTGCTCACGTTTGGTAATTTCATTCCACTCTTAGTTTAGGATCCATCTTTGTGAGCATCTTATATTTTATTTTTCTTAATTTTTTTTTTCTTTCAAGGTTGTGTGTTTTTGTTTTCTTTATTTTTCTTTCTAGCTGGGTAGGTTTCTAGAGGTGGATAGGTTTTGGTGCTATTTGCTTATCGGTGGTACTGTTTTTGCATAGGAAGACTGGAAGTGTCAGTTGGATTGTGATTGAATTGGTGGTTTATTCTATGGAGATTGGTGGTTCGGCTAGACTTAATTGCTTGTGTATGGTGTGCTGAGGCTGGACGCCTAATCTATTTGTTACATTGTGCATTTGCATGTCAGTTTGGTTACGAGGCCCTAGTCGTAGATTGCAACCGGTAGACATCCACACAAAATCTCCATTCATAAATCGTTCATTGTTGACCAACTTTGAAGAGATGGCCAATCTCAACGGAGTTTATCCACCCATCATTGACCCACAGGTCATGGCTAATGCTCAAGTTATGGCCAACAACCAACCACCACTGCCTAGGTCCCTTAAAGACTATTTGAATCCATCCAGACAAAGCACACCATCATGCATCATTCTACCACCACAGCTGCCCCTTTTACACTTCAAACCGAGGATGGCTCAAATGATCCCTAAGTTTCATGGTTTAGATTTTGAGAAGCCTTACCAACATCTTAAAGACTTTGAAGAGATGTGCATCATATTCCTTGATGATACTTGCACGGAGGAGACTCTTTGTCTCCGCCTCTCCCCTTTTTCATTGCAAGATAGGGTCAAGACATGGCTTAACAATCTAAGACCTAAACCTATACCTTCATGGGCTGTCCTACAAGTTAAATTTCTAAAAGAGTTCTTTCCCAAGCATAGAACCAAGGTGATTCGTTGCCAAATTTCTCGATTTTGCCCTAATCCACATGAAACTATCTATCAATGTTGAGAGAGATACAAGGAGATGCTTAATTCATGCCCGCATCACGGTCTAGAGTCATGGCAAGTAATTAGTATCTTGCACTCATCTCTAACACTGCAATTGAAAAGATTTGTAGAGACCATGTGCAATGGCGAGTTTAACTCAAAAAGACTGGAAGAGGCCTTTGACTTCTTTGACTTTTAGTCGATAATGCACGAGATTGGGACACGACTGGGACTCAAAACCCAAACTCCAAGTCCATTGCCCAAGGGTGTGGGAAATTCACCTTAAAAAAGTCTGATGATGTCAATGCAAAACTCACCGCACTCACTAGAAAACTAGAAGCACTAGAGATGAACCATGCCAATTTAGTGTCTAGTGAGCTGGTTAATGAGGTCATGTGCATGGTGTGTGATAGTGAGTTCATAGGACCGATGAGTGTCCTTCTATACCTGGTTTGAGAAAAGTTGTGCATGGTCAAGCTAATATTATCAATTCTTATAAACCCGTGTCAAACCAAGGAGTTAGCAATCCATATGCTCCAACCTATAATCCGAGATGGCGTAATCATCCTAATTTTGGTTGGAAGAATAAGGGAGTTGTTGTCCCTCAACCATATCAAGCTTCGACACCTCCTCAATACCAATCACCACCAATGCAACCACACCAAGCCCCTCCACCCACCCAACCACCAAATAAAAGGTCACTTGAGGAGACACTTAATTAGCCATGTTTACTTATTGAGAAGTAAAGACGAAGTAATAGACATGTTTATACAATATAAAAATGAAGTTGATTACCAACTTAGCGAAAAGATTAAGGTGTTAGGAAGTGATAGAGGTGGTGAGTATGAAGCACCATTTGCACAGTTATGTGTTGAACATGGTATCATATATCAAACCACTACGCCTTATTCACCGCAACAAAATAGAGTTGCTTAGCAGAAGAATCGTACTCTGAAAGAGATGATGAATGCTATGTTGATAAATTTTGGGGCTCTCTAAAATATATGGGGGGAAGTCTTGTTATCCGCCAATTATGTTCTTAACAAGATACCCCATAAGAAATTTAGCAAAACCTCTTATGAGTTATGAAAAAGTCAGGAACCTTCCTACAAATACCTAAAAGTGTGGGGGTGTTAGCTAAGGTAGCAGTTTCTTTGCCTAAGAAGGTAAAGTTAGGACTTAAAACAGTTGATTGTATATTTATAGGCTATGCTGAACATAGTAGTGCATATCAATTCTTGGTTTACAAGTTTGAAATATCTGACATACATGTGAGTACAGTAATGGAGGAGGAGTTTCCTTATAAGTCTACATCTGAATCAAGTTTGCTTAAATGGACTCATAATACTATCGTAGATCAAGACCATGGGTCGGTGGATAATGGAAATGAGGTTGAGCCTAGACAAAGTAAAATGGCAAAGGTTGCAAAATCTTTCAGTACTAACTTTTTAACACTTCTGTTAGAAAATGAACCCTAGAGTTATAAGGAAGTTATGTCCTCTTCGGAAGCTCTTTTGTGAAAAGAGGCTATCTATAATGAAGTTGAATCGATTCTGTAAAATTATACGTGGGAACTAGTGGATCTTCCACCAAGTAACAAACCCCTTGGATACAAGTGGATATTCAAGAGGAAGATGAAAGCAGATGGTTCAATTGACAAATATAAGACTAGACTTGTAGTCAAAGGCTACAAGCAGACCAAGGGAGTGGATTATTTTGATACATATTCTCCTGTAACCAAAATAACGTCCATACGTATCTTGATAGCCTTTGCAGCTTTACATAATATTGAGATTAATCAAATGGATGTTAAAATGACATTCTTAAATGGTGATTTTAATGAGGAGATTTACATGGAACAACTAGAGGGGTTCATTGTTCCTGGCAAAGATAAAAATGTATGCAAACTTGTTAAGTCCTTATTTGGACTAAAATAAGCCCTCTAAATAATGGCATGACAAATTTGATAATACCATGCTGTCAAACAGCTTCAAGATAAATGAATGTGATAAGTGTGTCTATAGAAAAAAAAACACTTCTTATGGTTATGTCATTGTGTGCCTTTACGTTGATGATATGATTATCATTGGTAACAATAATGAAGTCATTAAAGCTATTAAGAAGATGTTGAACAATAAGTTTGACATGAAGGATCTAGGTGTTGCAGATGTAATACTTAGTATTAAGATTACCAAAACATCTGATGGATATGCATTATCATCGACTCATTATGTTAAGAAGATACTTGGAAAATTTAGAAAGTTTGATAACAATCAAGCGAGAACACTAATAGATGGAAATCTATATCTATACAAGAAAAATGGAGAAATCATATCCCAATTAGAATACTTATGGATAATTGGCAGTTTAATGTATCTTATGAATTGCACACGTACGGATATTGTTTATACAGTAAACAAACTGAATAGATATACGAGTAACTCATGGTCAAACTACTAGAAGGCCATAGTTAGGGTTCTCAGTTATCTGAGATTCACTTTGAATTGTGGGTTACACTATACAAAATATCCAACTATTGTAGAAGGCTACACAGACGCAAACTGGATATTTGACACTAGAGACTCCAAATCCACAAATGGATATGTCTTTACTCTTAGAGGCGTAACAATTTCATGCAGATCCTCAAAACAAACTTGCATAGCCAAATCCATCATAAAATCTGAGTTTATTGTTTTAGATAAAGCGGGAGAGGAATCAGAGTGGCTTCGTAACTTTCTGAACGATATTCCTGTGTGGCCAAAACCTATCTCTACTATCTGTATCCACTGCGCTAGTTAATATGCAATAGCAAGAGCACATAACCACATGTATAATGGAAAGTCACGACATATCCGACACAACACCGTGAGGCAATTGCTTTCAAATGGAATTATATCAATCGATTATATCAAGTCTAAGGAAAACATTGTGGATCCCCTTATGAAAGGCTTGACGAAAGATTAAGAAGAGAATTAATCAAGGGGGATGGGCCTTAAGCCTATGACTTAAAAAGTTAGCAAAATAGCAACCCAACGTAGCTGACCGGAGATCCTAAGATCTAGGTTCAACAGGACAATCGAATTGTGTGTGACTTAGGACAAATCACTAAAGAACTCGTTCCACTATTCATTCCTATGATGAAATAGTGATAACCTGCAACAATTGGATAGGATGAGGTTAGTTCTTAATGATTTTTATACATCGGGAATTCCAAGTGGAGTATAGCAGGATATTTTTAATAAGAAATCACCTATATATGTATGAAGGGGCCGCTTCTATGAGAAAATCTAAGGCTAATTTCTTTAAAATACTTATGAATCTACCAGGCATTGTTCAGGGCTAAAATGAACACAACTGAATGGATCACTAAACGACCAAAAAAGAACCGTGTGGGTGCCATTATCTTGGTTTATACAAATGGCTAAATAGTTCAATATATCATGTTCACTGGTTAGCCAAATAAACCCAATAGTATTTCATTAGGGAAGGTTCAAAGACAAAAACCACCTCTCCCAATGCGGCAACTTTTCACCTATACTCTCTCTTTGTCGAGTCTGCATTTTCATTTGCATTTTCTTTATTAGTCAATCTCTTTCATGTGGGGGATTATTGAAAAAACAATGGTGTTTTGCACTATTTTGAGCCAACTAAAATGTGGGACCCACACCTTTGTTTAAGTGGGTCCATGGTACGTTGGATTAACCTTAGTGAGGAGATTAATCTCATATATTTACTTGATCAAATCCATTAAGGATTGAATGAGTTATTGGCTTTCAAAGTAGCCAACATGACCATGGGAAACTAAAAGTTAAAAGGGCTTATCCCACATCAAAATTTTAAGTGGAAAATGATGTGCATATAAAGTCATGACTTGAATGCGGGTTTAGACCCCAAGGGGTACCCCAATTTTGTGGAAGGGGGAGGACTTACCTAACCCATGGGTTAACCCACAAAACACACACGCATGCACCGCCGCTGCCCACTTCGTCCCACACCGAACCATGTCGGGCTCGGGCGTGGTCGTGGCTTCGGTTTGGCCTTCATCTTTTTAGGCCAAGGTCAGATTTAAATTAATCAAAATTAAATTCTAACCATTAGAATTCCATTAACTCCGAACGGATGTGTCCATTGGTTGGTGCCGTTCCAGCGAAGTGATATGCCTCTCCGATTTCGGTGAAGGGATGTGTCCCTTCGGTAAGGGGCTATTTGGCTGCTGGCACCTATTCGAACCAGTGCCATGAACAGGCACCTGGGCTCTATAAATAAGGCTAAATCCTATATATTTTTCATTCTAAAATGGCATAGCATTGAGTTTTCTACTCTACATTCTTCTTCCTACTCCCATTTTTCGCGAGAGTCCAGTATCATCTTGTTGTTCTGCCAAGTAGATTCTATTGAAGTGTTACTTAGAATCTGCTGAGATTATTTCATCTTAGGAGGCAGACACCTATCTTCCCGTGAGCACCAACTATGAGGAGCAAATCTATCTTTAAAGAGAGAGTGTCACACACTCGACTCGATCTAATTTTTAGTTCTACGATCTTCTGTTTATCTTCGATATTTTTGATTTAAGGACAACAATCAGGTAAGTTGTTCAAGTTCTATATAGATATTTTAAGAATTACTTCTTGTTGATTTTTAGTTTGCTTCTCGAATTCGGTGGCTAGATTTTGATTTCTTAGTACCGTCGTTGATTTTTCAATAACGGTCTGAAATCGACTTCTCACACTTTAACCTTTACTTGGTTTGTGGACCTTCCTCACGTTGGTCGAAACCTTATGTTTTTGGAGTTTGGCGGCCATGATTTTCTATTTCTTCATGCTTAGTGTTTGTACTCTTCTATTACTTCATGCTTTGATTTGGTCTCTCCATGTGTTCATGAATGTGTGTATATATATATACTTGGCAAAAAAACATAATTAATTGTTAAGAATTATGTTTTGAAGTTTGTTAAGATTGGTGGTTTATTCAATTTAATTTTTTTAAACAATCTAAATGTACAAAGTAGATTCATTTATCTTTTGCCATTAGGTTTTTAGGTATAGTGAAGAGAGAGAGAAGAGGGGATGGGGATGAAAAAGAAACAAATCTCTTAACTTTTTATATTTATTTGTCTTCAAAGAATAAAAGTTCCCTTAAACATGTTATTTTGGTTTAGGAAAACAATATACCACGTCAGGAAACCATAGGAGCCGGTGGGATTTTGCAGTAGAAAGAGGCATGCTCTCTAGCACTACTCTACAGATTTAGTTGGATCCCCAATTCAATGTAAATTTGGTTCAAAATTATATATTGTTTCCTTTATTTCTTTAGCCCTATTAGGCATTTGAATGCAGCCTAGGATTCCATGCATTAGTATATAAAATGATAAGTTCTTGAATTTATTTTAACTAACTAATCGCTAGGAAGCTATAGTCAACAATGATCAACGAGTGCCTTGTTTCAGATTTTCTTCAACCTACAGGAGCGATCATAAACAATGAAAATGCATTTAATTACCCAAAAATATAACTCCCCTCCAAATGTGATTGTAATAATCATCAATAACATATTAAAAATTAAAGTAATGATTAAAACTTTAAGAAGGGAAAATGGTTAAAAATTTACGTTGCCTGATAGGCATCTCGGGTTTTGTTTTCTGAAAATTGGATAGACCACATTTAGTAAACTGTTTTAAAAAATTATTGTTGAAAACTTTTTCAAGAAACTACTCAATTTTAGAAAAAACAACGATGCTTCTAAAATTTATGAAAAAACAATGATGTTTCTAAAATTTTTATTCTTTAAAATACGAAATAAATAATTTCTAGACCATTTTTGGTAAACTGTTTTTGAAAATTTTATTTTAATTTATTTGGAAACAGTCTCCTTTTAGAAAACATAAAAAAGATGTTTCTATGAATTTTCTAAAATAGTATTAATTTGGTATGACCGGAGCCAAACACACCTAAGGACCAGAACAGAGAACTAGAATGAAAACCGTAGATCAATCTAATTCAAGAAGCCCCCGGCGAGGATCGAAGTCGCGACCTTTCACTTACGAAGCGAACGCACTACCACTATGCTACGGAGGCCCCGGTTGACATCTGCTGCAAATATATGAATCTCATACATACATATTAATTTCAGAGGCTTACTGTTCAAAATGTCAAAAACCCTCAAAACCCTTCGACTGCAGCAGTGAACATTGCACAGGGTTGAGGCTTTAAAAGAGACAGGGATGTGCTGAATCGCTTCGATTGTCTCTTGTGTACGTTTCAATTCCTCGTTTTTGCTTCCCAGCTCCGTTACTTCAGCTCCTCAACTTGAACAAGTAAGCTTTTAGCTTAAGTTAGATATGCAAGTGTGTATCTGAAACTTGCGTGAAGAAACTGCTTTTCCTTTGTGGATTTGGTTGTTTTGTTGATCGCGTTGAATGAAAGCTAGCATTATTGTACCTTTTCTCTCTCTGTCTCTCTCTGTCTCTCTGTCTCTTCTTCCTTTTTTTTTTAGTGTGCGTACTGAGTACTGACTGTGTGGATTGGATATTTATTAAGCAGAGACGTTTTCCAAGTAATTTAATTATATTATGAACGATGTTATTGAAGCACTTTTTAATGCCAAGTGGGTAAGCCCCAAGTTTCCGAACTTTTTTGAAAAAAGAGGATAGGATGTAGCAATGTTATTCAAAAGCTTCATAAATGAGGCATTGATTTTTTGTGGAATGAATCAACAACTGTTCGATGCTTTACGAACCTTTACTGTTAGTCTGCTAGTGCAACCTGAATTGAAAATTGCTTCCCATTTCTAGTATTTAGATGATACACTCTGTGGACTTTCTAGGAAACTATCCTTAGGAGTCACCTTAGAAGGGGTCTCTGGTAGGGACATAACCAGGAATTTCGTTTAGGGGAGCAAGTCTTGGTCAAAAGTAGTTATACAGTCAAACGAAATAAATAAAAATGGAACAACAAAATTTAAAACAAAGTACATAAATTTCAGTAGAAACATGAGTTTTACCATTCAAGGACATGAAGTTTGCATACAACCTAATAATCATAAATTACTACCGACTAGTGCTTATTTCTCAATTCCTTTGTGCAATAATGATTGTTGCACATTCCTAGAAACATCAAGCATTTCTTGGCAATACAAAAAGCCATCACCTAAGGAAACCCTCTCAATTGCATGCTTTTATTGGCCACATGGTGGGATGTGAAAATTTGAACTCAGAGTGATTAGTTCATCGTGATTACAATTTAGTAGTATTCAATAACGATTGTTGTTCACAGCTAATAATATTATGTTTTAGTCCTGCAATATAAAGCGCCCAACACACAAATAACATTAGCTGGTCTCACAAATCCATTATTTTTTTAGAGTTAAACAGTTGGTTTACAGAATGACCCCAACACACACGACTAGAACCTAGCACCTCATAACCTATGCCATATTAAAAGAAATAAATTACAGTGTCCTTCAAGTAATTCATTGTGTGTATAAATATATATATATATATATATATATATGTATAAATATGAACTTCTTGAGTATTTTTAGTGGAGTCGTGTGCCCCCTTTACTCCCAACTCCCTCCGTCCTTGGTCTCTGGTATTCCCCACTCCCAGTCCGTGAACTAACTGATTATGCCTGACAAGTGACACACTCCAGTATTTTGATACTGCTGCATTGCGTTTGCCAGTGCTATAACCTTTGCATGTCGTTATCCTTGGTGCCATGTGATAATCTCTTCGAAGACATTAGGTTATTTTCTGTTTCAGTGGCTATGGTTTAAAACTTTTTTTGAGACAATTTGGCAGAGTATTCCCAGTATCACTAAAATGCAGAAAATGTTCTCGAACTTCATCTTCTATCAACTCTGGTGAAATTAGAACTTCAAGGCTGATGCATGTTTGGCAACACACTTAAATCAAAATTGTGAATGCTTTTTTTTGGTACATCAGAGGGTCAAAGCCCTAGGGGAAGGGTGAGCGTGAGTTATGAACTAATGCATGGGTAGGGGGTGCCACTTCCCACAACGCTAGCTCCACTCCTCAATTACGAATGTTGTGACTAGTCTATGTGGTAAATCATCAAATAGACCCAAAATCTTGGTTTCTTTTTCTTTTTGAAAAATTTAGGAACCTCATTAAAATGTTTTCACCAAAAATATCTTTGTATTTTAGTTGTTTGGTTGCATATTTTTTGGGGAAGACATTTTAAGCTCTGACACTGGCAACTATTTTCCAACAATGATGGCCTTTATCTAATCCAAAATTGTTGGTTAGCTACTTTTAATCTCTCTCTCTCTCTCTCTCTCTCTCTCTCTCTCTCTCTCTCTCTCTCTCTTTTGCGGGTATGTTTTCTCCTTGTGTTTCTTGATCTTTGTCAAGAGATTGAACTTCTTTTTTCCATTTCAGTCAATCATCGCTCAAATGCAGATCAGAGCTAATCTCATCCTCTCTGTGTTGGTTCAAAATTTCTGTAGCTACTCTAGTTTCTTGTTGTCACTTGATTAATACAATGGGTCGAGGAACAAGCAATGCTTGTTCCTCGACGTATGCCTAGATCTGATGAACCAGATGTCAGTGATTGGTTGTGAACAACCCATTTAATCTAAGATTGGTAAACCAACTTTTTAGATGGAGTTTGTTATTGTGTTAAATGCTGTCTAGTTGTTTGATGACAGTGGCTGGAGGGTGTTTTGCTTGCCAACATACTGGGTACACGTATGCATTCCCTTACATGGTGGATATCAGTTTCACAAATCTGCCCCCTTTTTCTCCTTTTGGACGGTTTCCAAAATAGTTTCATTACTTAATCCAAAACACCACAAAATGGGAAGGAAAATGATTTTTTTTCTTCATGTAAAATGTTTTCTATTGTCTCATACAGTTTTTTTGGTTTGGTTTTGTTTTGCTTTTATTGATCTCTCATGGATTAGATATATCATCTCATACCTTAATGGAAGGAACAGTTCTAGGTGTTGCTGTCTGTCCTAAAGTTCAACCACTTTCAATAGGAAGGCCCCGTGTCACGAGCTGGCAGGACGGGCACCACACGGTGACAGTAATATAACCTGCCATGATCATACGCAGCGGAATATACCCGTGAGGTGACTATGCACCAAGCAATAGTCCCGCCAAACTCAAACACCAAGCCCAAAATTATGCGCTTGTTCAGGATCCATCCGTAATGCCCGCATAACTCTTTAAGTTCAGACCTCTGATGCTCAAGCCAAAAGGCAACCCAAGTTATAGGTGATAGCAACGCCATTCTCAATTGCGCGCACACATGACAAGCAATGTGCTTAGCGCTAGTCCCTCTCGAAACACAAGCAATATAGCCATGTGCAACTAGACATGCGCGTCAGCCAAGCATCACCCGTTAGGCACGACCCCTCCATCCATGAAACTCTTAGCGCCCCGCGTCAAGGTTTCCCGCAAGGAAAGACACCACCGAATAGCAACTGATAAGCCCACAACATTGTGTCCCATGACACCACTGCTAGTCAAACCAAGCGGCCGTGTACACAAGCGTGAACCCAATGCGCAAGTGCACACGAGACACACGGCATGCAAGTGTGCACACCGAGGTCCAATCCGTCATGAATATAAGCCCCGAAACTATATGAATGCGGCATAGTGGGTGCGTATGTCACAACCCCATCCTCGATGCCAATGCCCAACATCTGCCCCACCAGGCACAATGCCGCCCATGTAGCCTCTTGACTAGCATGAAGACTGCAGCCACGTGCCACAGCCGGTCCCCAAGTCTTGCCCACTCCCTTTGGGGACCCACTTGAATGCTGTCCCTTTTGGTAGCACCAGAGGGTGGTAGAGTCAATACCATGGCCCCTCCCCCCCCCCCCCCCCCCCCCCCCCCCCCCCCCCCCCCCCCCCCCCCTTATAATAGCATTCTGAGCCATCTCCAAACTGATAGGAAGAAACATCCTACCCCTCGAAGAGTCATAATCTATATATTCAATAAATATGAAAAATACAAATTACGAGATTGCCATGCTACCAGCCAATCATGCTCAGACATGCCCCACGCCAAGGTCCCTTGCGGCCCCAAAAGTGCCACGGGTGGCAACCCGTGACATTCTCCACCACTTTAACCATCATCGTCCTCGATGATGCCAAAACCCAGTGCTAACTCCTAGCACTCACCACAACTAGTGCCAACTCCTGACACTCTCCATCACTCGAACAATCAACGCCCTCGTTGATGCCAAGCATAACGCTGAATGCGGTAGTGCTTATATGCTTCCACGATGAGTTGCCACTACTCCTTGCAGACCAACACCTCCGTGTTGATTGCCTACAAATCCGGTCTCCACCAAATCTGCCCCCACAGCTACTCGAAGCAAATGTTCGCCCAAACTCCCATGCTGAACTTGACAAAGCAAAACAAGACACCTTTTTCCACCACATAAAGCAAGCATAACTCTTCTGAGCAAGTGCCCCGTACCATATTGCTCCATCCATCGGCAACATGTACCTGAATAGGCGTTGTCCGTCGCGCACTAAAGAAAGGCGTGCATTGGCCGTCATGCACCCTCCACCACTTTGAGGGGTCGATGCCCTCATCGACGAGCACTCCGCGTGCACCTTCTACACAAACACCGCAACTGAACCCACAAAAGTTCACTTGACATCAGAAGTCACCCTGTGCACGACCCAAAGATGTCCTCGCGACAACCTGTGGTTCTGTCCCACACTAGTTCCTATCTAACCGGCACTCCCACCGGATGCAAGTTCGTCTGCACTATCAAAGTAAACACTGCCCACTGGCAAACGGTTCTAACTGTTGAAGTTCTCACAATGTTGCTCCAGTACCTCAGTCCTTAGACCTTCACCCGAATACAACCCATGCAGTTTCAGTGCCTCAGCTCTCTAGCCTTCACCCGAAATCAGCCCACATTGTTACAGTACCTCGGCTCTCCAGCCTTCACCCGAAATCAGTTTGCAAAGCTCCAGTGTCTGATCCTCTTATTTTCACCCGAAGTTTGCCCACAATGTAACTCCAGTGCTTGATCCTCTGATCTTCACCCGAAGTCTGCCCACAATGCCTCCCTCCATCGGAGGACTTTATGTCTTGATAAACCCTCGCTACACGGTGCTCTCTAGCAACGATGAACTCCTCTAAGTCACTTGACATTCACTAGCTAACATGTATCACCACGAGGCAAGACCAGTACCAAATTTTGAACAAACACGCTCTTCACAATTGCCAACAGCCAAGTGCAAAAATGAGCACAATCCACTAAGCAAGCACGAAGCCAACAAAGTAACCATACAATAATACGAGCAAAGCTGCCAACGATTTTGGCCAACTCAAGGGTCAAATGAAGGCAAGTAAATTCCCATAACATGAAGCAAGTTCTTTCGCACAAGCTCACATACTGCAGAAATACCCCACTAATCCAACAAAGCAGCACTACTAGCTATGCACCAAAATCATTTGATCTGACACACAGAAGCATTTATGCACTACAAAGTCGGTCCCATGCACATCCTTAAGATGACCTGCTGCACTGTGCACCACAACCACAATCAAAGGACTGAGCGCGCATCCAAAGTTTGTTGAAGCAGCCACTTTAACGAAGGTACCAAAGGGGTTCAAACAGCAACCAAGTCTACTGATACCATAAGATTTTAGCCCACATAGATTGGAAAACTGCTAGCTCGGGCCACCAATCCATTCGTCATAAGATGGAATGAAACTCGCTCCACTGATAAACCTGACAACCAACAATCTGAAGCAAACAACTCACTTGGATAAGTCCACCACAACTGAAGAGTATGCCCACATGGATAAGAGAAGCAACACCCAATTGATGCACACCATGGATGGTTAGTGCTCTGATACTAACTGTCACGGGCTGGCAGGCCGGACACCACACGGTGACAGTAATGCGACCCGCCATGATCATACGCAGCGGAATACACACGTGAAGTGACTATGCACCAAGCAATAGTTCCGCCAAACTCAAACACCAAGGCATAAGATTATGCGCTTGTCCAGAATCCATCCGTAATGCCCCGCAGAACTCTTTAAGCTCAGACCTCTGATGCTCAAGCTATAAGGCAACCCAAGCTATAGGCGATAGCAATGCCATTCTCAAATGCGCGCACACATGACAAGCAATGTGCTTAGCGCTAGTTCCTCTCGAAACACAAGCAATATAGCCATGTGCAACTAGACATATGCATCAGCCAAGCATCACCTGTTAGGCACGACGCCTCCATCCATGAAACTCTTAGCGCCCCGCGTCAAGGTTGCACGCAAGGAAAGGCACCACTGAATAGTAACTGATAAGCCCACAACACTGTGCTCCACGACACCAATGCTAGCCAAACCAAGCGGCCGTGTGCACAAGCGTGAACTCAATGCGCAAGTGCACATGAGACACACGGCATGCAAGTGTGCACACCGAGGTCTAATCCGTCATGAACATAAGCCCCGAAACGATATGAATGCGGCATAGCAGGTGCATATGTCACAACCCCATCCTCGACGCCAATGCCCAACATCTGCCACACCGGGCACAATGCCGCCCATGTAGCCTCTTGACTAGCATGAGGACTGCAGCCACATGCCACATGCCACAGCTGGCTCCCAAGTCTCGCCCACTCCCTTGGGGGACTCACTTGAATGCTGTCCGTTTCGGTAGCACCAGGGGGTGGTAGAGTCAATACCATGCCCCCCCTTATAATAGCATTCTGAGCCATCTCCAAACTGATAGGAAGAAACATCCTACCCCCTCGAGGAGTCATAATCTATATATCCAATAAATATGAAAAATACAAATTACGAGATTGTCATGCCACCGGCCAATCATACTCAGACATGTCCCACGCCAAGGTCCCTCGCGGCTCCAGACGTGCCAAGGGTGGCAACCCGTGACACCCCGTCTTGGACAAACAAAGATCTGTCAGGGAAAGGTTTCAGGCTTTGCTGTCCCAAAGTTCGTCCAATGACAGATTGTCTAGGAAACCCCCTGTGCTGAGGCATCTGCTGATGAATCAAAACCAACTCATCCTCCGTTAGTTGCCAATCAAAGATTTGAAGGTTTTCTTTCATCCTCTCCTTGTTGAAAATTTTCACTATTGCAGTAACTCCTGGCTCCAGTATCCATTAAGCGCAACCTGCATGCATATACTTGGCTAAGCTTTACAATATACTGTAGAATGGTAGAAATTATTCCCTTCCCCAGTCTTGAACCACAGCTTTACTTGACAAAACTTTTGAAAGTATTTGGAGAAAGAAGAGAAACTATATAAATATGTATATATATACACACCCCAAATTTGCATTGCCATACCAAGTTACCAGCTCTAGCCTTTGCCATATGTAATATAGTATAGATGAAAACTGTAGTACCTGTGTCACACTCTTTCCTCTAGCAGACGCAATGGTCTTGAGGATTGGACTCTCCATGACTGCAAGTAATCCCCAGATAGCTCTGTTGGCTCCCAATGGAGACCATGCACTCACATGAATTTCCCTCTCCTTGCAGGATAGCTGTAATTTTGGCTGCTGCCATGCCACTTTCATTTCGACCTGTACCAAGTAGTTTGTTGGCATAGCTAGCATTAGTGAAATGAAATTGTATTTATTAACTTTAGCCAGACACAACAGACACACCTGATTAACTGCAGGTAGGATGGTGGCATATTGCAGGAGTTTGGAGAGCTTCTTGCTACCGAAGTTGCTCACATCCAGAGACTTAGCTAATCTCAGCCTGGAACACTATTCCATGGCCTCCCACGTCCTTTGTATGTCAGCTCGGCCAAAGTGGCTCTTCTATGCCATAGAGCGCGGCGGTGTCAAAGTGGCAGTATCCGGCCTGGATGGCATCGAGGAAGATTGAGGTGAGCTCACGAGGTGGTGGAAGGGGAATAGTCGCAGTTCCCATTCCTCTTTCAACAGCATCTTGTGGCCGGAGCTCAGTACCACTTCTGGGACTTGGCTAATTTTATCATTCATTTAAAATACTGCATCTAGTTATCAGGTTCACCACATGTTGAAAAGTGAGAAAAAAAAAATAGAAATTTTGATTCAACTATATGTGTATATATATATATTATAGTTAGCAAACAGCGTGTTGTTGGGTCACCATCACTAGCAACTCTTGATTCCCTCTACCTTCGTAATTGCTATATCCATGATGCTTTCATCCTTCGCTTCTTTTGAGATATTTCTTTTACAGTTTATTTTTCTTATTATTTCTTCTTATTCTTTCTTAGGTTGACGAGTTAAAAAAAAATCAGAACTAATCCATTGATCACCTTTTGTTTTTTGTTTTTAGAGTGGAAAACTCATCCCGTAGGTGTATTTAGCTCAGTTGAACGACCCTTTTCCCTTTTGTTTTTGTATTTAGTGTTCTTTTTAAAAATCAAAATTAATCCATTGATCGACTTTTTGGCTTTTTATTTAGGTGTACAGACATGAAGCCAAGTGTCATGCAGACGTTGGAAGTGCGGAGACTTGAGGGAAGAAAAAAAGTACCCCTAGCTAGAAGGGGGCTAAACAGGGCAAGTGCTTGCATTCTGGGCTTTATATTTTGATGAGAGCTGGTACATTGCAATTGGTTTTATACGCTGTCAGAAACTAAGAATCAAAATTTCGTGAATCGAAATAAAAATGTTTCGAAAACATTTGAAAAGTAACAAATATTAATATATTTAGATATAATTTTTTATAGTTTTTTGATAAAAATTTTATAACATTTATAAAATGTATTAAATTTGTGTTAATACAATTTATTGTTTTAGTATAAAACAATGTCTTTTGGTGCACTTTTTTTTTATGTTAGTGTCTTTTGATGAAAACAATAGAGTTTGGTTATTTTACTTATGTGTCGTTTCGATCTCTTTGAAAATGAAAAAATGTGGACCGTTTTGATGAAAACAAACAGAAATTTTATTTCTTGTCAGAAAGCAAAAAATGCAGTTAGAGGTAGTTTAAAGGCTACACGGAAACTAATTGACCGGCATTTATTGTTTTAGTGTTTAACGTAGTCTTGTCTCTTACTGTACTTTTTTTTATGTTATGGTGTATTTTGATAAAAATAATAAAAATTTGTTATTCTAATAATATTTTTTTTTGATGTGTTCAAAAATGAAAACGTTTTGATAATTTTAATAAAAATAAATAAAAATTTTATTCCTCGGCAAAGATTACAAAAATGCTGTTAATAGGCAAACTTGAGGAGTTTAAACTAACTTTAAAGGCTGCAAGGAAGGTAACCGACCGACAGAGAGGTGTGCGAGGCGGGTCCTTTATTTGTGATGAAGCGGTTTGTTGATTTGAATTACATATTTATCCCTGGTATGTACCTGAGTGAAACCTGTGCAAACTAGTCTTATTTGGACATATTTGTCAACAAAATAATGACAAACTTGAGAAGTTACGGCTTCACCAAACGGGTGGGGGCGTTTGCTTATTAGTATAGAAAATAGAGAGAGTTATTATTCTAGTTTTTGGTGATGCTAAGTTGCTAACTTAGGTGGTTGGAGTCTCCTCTTTTTTTTTTTCTTTTGTTTTTTAATTTTGGAGACGGTGGGGATGCATCAATGGTCCCATGGTAAACTATTATTATTTCAACAAATAATAGTTTGTTGTTTTGCATTACATTATTATCCCCGTTATGTACCTGAATTAAACTTGTGCAAACTACTTGTTTTTGGGACCTTTCGTCAACCAAAAAAAAAAAATTACAACTTGAGATTTTATTTATTTATTTATTGTTTATAGAAAGTCAAACCACGTAACAACTTATTAAAATAGTAAGTTAAGTGTAGGCTTAACTTAATGCATGCACACGCACACCCAACACCTTGATGTGTGATGCAAGTTGTGCCACAATCGGTAAAAGTGTTTGTTTATTAGTAATATAGGTAGTTTCTGTTGGTTAGGACTCTTAATTTTTCTTTGGCAAGGATATATTTCTTATGAATATCCTAATTTCATTATGAATGGCTTATTTTTAAACGAATAAAAAAAAAATTAGTCAAACTGCACGTAAATTGATCCTGACACACCTGAGCATTGAACTATAAAAAAAAACATATTTTTCGGGTGATGCTAACTTTGGTGGTTGGGGTGATTCGTTTCGTTTCTACTTCTTGGGAAGGTTGGGGATGGCAAACTATTGTTATTTAAAAATAATAATTTTTTGCTTTAAATAGTTATCACCAGCATGTACCTGAATGAAACATGTGCAAACTACTTTCGTTTGGGCATTTCTGCCAAGAAAAAAAGTGACAACTTTATATTACGGCTTCACCAAAGGTGGGGGTGTTTGCCTATAAGAAATGTAATTATTCATTATTGATTATCCTTGACTTTACTTAGGTGGTTGGGGTGATTTTTTTTTTCTTTCTTTACGTTCGTTTACTGGAGAAAGCTTTAGATGAAAAGAAGAGCGTATAAAAAAATATAAATATTCATTGTAGTAGTTTTCAGTGACGGGCTGGTTGAAAATAATTTGAGATATAAAATAATAATTTAAATGTGGTTTTTTTTAATAATTTTTAATATTGTTGAAAACTATTTTATTAACCTTTTGTAAATTGGTGTTTTTTCTTTTAAAGTTAATTAGTGTGTCGATTATAAGTTTTATTTTTTTGATTATTTGTTTTTCTCATTCCCATGGGGGCTTTTATTTTTTTAAAAAAAAAGATATAGGAACTATATAAGGTCTTAATGGCATGTAAAGTTTAAAAAAATTTGAAGCCTACAAAATATTTTTTATTTGTAGAATCATTTTTGTTAAACTTTTCTTCTTTTTCTTTTTTTTTTTTTATTTATGAAGTTAACTAGTTTAGTTGATTTTAGGCTTTTTTTTTTTCTTCGAACAAACATATTTTCTCATTGGGACTAGGGTCTAAATTTTTGGGGCCTTAAAATTTTTTTCTTTTTGTACAGTTTATTTATTTCTTGTCGAAGTAATATTTTTGTTTTTAAGTTCACTAGTGTAGTTAATTGTGGACTTTCTTTTATAACAAAACTTCTTTATTCTTGTCTAGATTGGGCCTTTTTTAAAAAAAAAAAATATATATATATATATATAAGGCTTTTACTATATAAAATGTGAGGTTTCGAAAAATTTAGGGCCTTCAAAAATTGAGGGTCTAAAGTGAAGGCTTTGCTACCTTTAGGCTTCAGTCGGCCTGTGGTGTTTTTTTTTTTTTTTTTTGGGTTTTTGTTTTTGTTTGTTTGTTTGTTTGAAGGTTGTTGACACATCCTCAAAAAGTAACACAAACGACATGCATATAGATACTAGAAATAGAGACACACTATAAGTGTCCATTACTCCTGTTAACCCCACTAATCCCTCTTTTTTTTTTTTTTTAGTAGTTATATGTTATTTCAAAATCTTATTACCTAACCCCACTAATCCCTCTTTTTTTTTTTTTTTAGTAGTTATTTATTATTTCAAAATCTTATTACGGATGAAAGAGAGGAGTGGAGTGCAATGTGTGGGTAAAATTTATGTATCTCTGAAGTTATGTACCTTGGCCTGTTCAAGAAGCTTGGGCTAAAAGAGGCTTACCTCTAGAGGTCCGAGATACCCTTAGTTAGGTTCAACTCAAACCTCATATGGCCGCTCGGGAAGATCGTTATGTTAGTTTGCGCTGGAATAGTTGTGCTCAAAATCGAATTTATCGTGGTAGACGTGTCATCCCCGTACAATGCAATTGTGGGGAGAACATGGCTACATTGGATGAGAGCAATACCCTCCACCTACCAACAGCTCATCCAATTCTTGACACTTGAGGGAGCGGGGGAGCTACGAGGAGATCAAATTGTGGCCAAATAGTGCTTCATGGCCACGCTGAAAGGAAAAGGAACATCTGAGCAAGTCAACATGATAGAATTGCACCCAAACACAAGATGGTTTTGAACCTTGCACACCCTAGACAATGAGAATACTTGAAAAGCTTAAGCCTCCTTGACCTAGGGCTCTTCCTCCTTGATCACTAAGGCATAAGAGATGGTAAGAGTTGGTAGAAACTCACAAGCGCGCGCGTGCACACACACACACACACACACACACACACATCACAACTGTGTGTCTCTCTTTCCAAAAGAAAGTGGTCAGCCACCCTTTTAATATGTATATATACTAATGCCTCTCTAAGTGTAGGCAGGGGATCTCTAAGGTTTCCATATTCTAGGCTAATACCAAATTGCTATAATTGCACATCAACTTGATGAATATAACAATTAGTGAAATTACCTTCAACTCCACTAAATGATGGTAGTTGACCTCCAAAAATAAAAAATTACGTCAAGGCCCTTATCCTACTAATTATCGTAAAGCCAAATCCCCACTGAAGAAGTATTCGTAAATAACAACCAAGATGGTAAATTGTCAGCTTTATTTACATCTAAACTTTGATTAACCAATCCAATCATCCACTAATCACTGTTGATTATTTATTTTCCATGAATTTATTTTGAAAAATAAATAATTACTTTACATTATAGTAAACTATTTCAGGAAAACATCCGACATGCCTACAGTGATCAAACCGATATATTGAATGAAAGGAATACTTTACTCGTAAGAGTGTGGTAACCATCTTGAAATTAGATGTTCCCAAATCCCAACAATGTACATCCAACCTATCAAAGTATTGACTACATAGAAGTCTCACTTATTGATAAATCAAAGTGCACACCACCAAGTACTTGAGTCCTTTAATCCCTCAGGGTTAAGACTCACTTTGTAATTAATGGAGTTGTAAGAGGTGACACTACCACTGATAGTTGTGGGAATGTGTTCTTATCTTGATTCAGTTCAGTGTACTCCAAGTACACTAACACAATAACCTGGAGTCAATTACTCCAACAGTCGAGACTAACCAATCTATAGAATAGAGATTACACGTGCTATAGCCAACCAAGTGAGTTATCCAAGCTCACTTTGACTATGAACTAAGTTTGAAATTATAAGTAGCTGGTGCAATCATATCTCTATGTGTATGAATCACATCCACAGATATGATCCACCTTAAGTGTAATTCTTGGACCTTACTAACTCGTACCAAATGTGTGCTTGAGATGATCCTAAGTGTAGAATGGCGAAGTAGAATATACTCGGAGTACGAGATCGTTCTGTCGCGCCCCAATTTTTTGGAGTGTCCAAGATCCTTTCGGCTCGGAGACCTTAAAGCGCGAAACTATATCACTAGAACTCGTCCTCGTAGAAAGACAAGTGTGACTAGATTTGAAAATTGGTTTGACTAAGGGCTTTTTAGAAAAATAAGAGTCGCCACCTAACTTGATTAAGGTGAGTTAGGGCACCTAAAACTAAGTGTTCATCCGAAGATTAAACTTAAGGTTTTTCTGGAAAAGGTTTTGAAAACTCCCTCAAGAGGGGTTTTTAAGAAAATGGGTTGTTTGGCAACCCTTGGGAAGATTTAAGCCCTTTTGAAAAATAACTCCATTTTGGTCATTTGAAAACAGAAATCTATGGTTCGGGGTTTGGTTACATGTAGGGAAGATATCCTAAGATCATCACCCTACCCCGCCCTTTCGGTACCTACATGTCTGATCACCCTTTGTTCACTCACTAGAATAATCGGTTACCATTGTCCACTTAATATCCACTTTAGAACTTTGAAAAAGAGGTTTAGTCATCACTTTTTGGATGAATGATGCATGATGTAAGTTTTGGAAGAAGTTTGAAAATAATGGGGGTTCTGAAAGAGTTTAGAATGAAAACTTTGAATTGATTGGAATTTTTGAAAAAGGGATTGGAGTTGAAATAAAAGTTATGACCGCACCATTTTAGGTTGCTTACGTATCTCATTTGGCGAGAATCAGGTCATTCGTAGTTCAGGCAAGAGCTCGATGGAAAATAAGAGCATTAGGGCCTTTGGAAGGTTTGAAGACACTTTGAGGTCTTTGGAAAAGTTTAACACACTTTGAGGTCTTTGAAAGTCGAAGACTCTTTGTGGTCTTTGAAAAAGTTTTAAAACACTTTGAGGTCTTTGGAAGAGTTTTAAGACACTTTGAGGTCTTTGGAAGAGTTTAAGACACTTTAAGGTCTTGGAAGTTTTGACTCGAAATTGGATGGTGGCATGTTTTAAAAATGTTTTTGGATCAACTTAAGAGAGTTTTGGGAAAATGCTTTGGCATGACTCAAGAGAACTTGAAAGTGTTTTTGAAGTCTTGTTCTGAATACCTTGGAGGCATGACTTTAGAATGTTTGGATGAATTAGTTTTTTAAAGTGGATTTTGGAAATGGCTAAGGGTTTGGAATCCTAATATGGACAACCTTAGAGGTTGTTCTTGATTTATTACTTGTCCTTGGAATCCCTAACTATAAGGGGGGCTAGAGACACCTTAGGTTTGTGACCTTTTGAAAGTATTTTTGAAAATGCCTTGAAAATGGAGTGTAGGAATATTTAAAGAGTTTAGAGAGTTGATTTCTTTGAAATCAAGAGAGTAGGAGGTTTTGGAAAAATAGGTTATGAGAATAGTTTAAAATTGAATGATCATTTGGAAAAGGGTTCAAAAGTTGGAACCTTAGAGTATACTAACCTAGGTTGGGTTGGCCTAGGGTTAGGGGTAACCTAAAGTTAACTAACTTGGGTTAGGTTAGGTTAACCTAGGATTAAGATGACCTATGGTTAACTAACTAAGGTAGGGTTAGCCTAAGGTTAGGATGACTTAGGGTTAGGTTAACCTAAGGTGAGTGAACTAGGGTCAAGTTAACCTAAGGTTGATGAACTGGGGTCAAGTTAACCTAGGGTTGGTCAACTAGGGTCAAGTTAGCCTAGGGTTGGACAACTAGGGTTAAGTTAACCTAGGGTTGGTCAACTAGGGTCAAATTAACCTAGGGTTGGATTGGAAAATGATTTTGAAAATTGGTTTAATGTACTTTTGGAAAGAACAAAACATGCAATACAATGGACTTGGGTTGGCAATCTTCTTGAAGATCATTTCCATGAAAATTTTGACTTTAGTTAAGAACATGGTTTACATGGTTGGTGTTTGGAGACCATTCCAATGAAGGTTTCCTCATGGCCATTATAACCATTATCTTGACAAGAGTATAAAGGGTAAAATATCAACATGATGACAACTTTTTGAAGCACTATTTTTAATGCAAAGATGGAGAGAATGCATTTTTGAAAATCATCTTTGGAGAAGGATTTTGAAAACCATTTTCTAAGGGAACCATTATATCAAGAGAGGGTACGTATGGCCAAACAAAAGAGAGACCACTCTAAAGAGGGTTCCATGGGGCCATTCCAACCACTACACTTAAAAAAATGAAAATCTTGAAAATTAGATAATTAGAAAGCAACCCTTATGCAAGTTAAAATGTCATTATGCCAAAGTGAGAGTTAGGGAGGTTAGTAGGGGATCTTTAAAGGCATGATTTCTAAAGTCCCATCCTAAGTTTTAAGGAGCCAACTCTTGGAACAATTTTTGAAAGAAATATAGAGCTTGAAAATGACATGGAGGTAGGAGTAATGTAAGCATTGTAGAACATGGCAATAAGCATAAAAATGAAGCCAAGCACACAAGACATGATCAAAATAGTAATATGCAAGGGGTCATGATCACATACAAGACTTTTAGGCTACACCACATAAACAAGGGGCTCCTAGACCATACCATCTTAAAGTAGGCTAGTGAGAGGTCCCCCTACACAGTGGCTCTCACTTGCTTTCCTCTAGATAAGATCTAAGAGCCCTTTTGGCTCAAGCATGCAAGAATGGGGGGTTAAAATAGAGAATAGCCTAAGTAGGCTAGGAGGGAGAAGAGAAGAGTGGGGAAAGACACAAATGTAAAAGGGATACCACCTTTTGCCTTTCACACACTTGTAGTCTTCAACAGATGCCTTGATTGGATCTTGAATGACTTCAAGAAGGCTTGGAAGTTTGGTAGGGAGTGTTTAGTGGTGTATAAGGCTATGTAAGTGAAGTGTATAGCCTTTAGGGTGGTGGAATCTAGCCTAAGTGTTGGAGGAGGAGAATATGTATAGAGATTCGAGGTTGTGGAGTGATTTCAGTAGGGCTTCGCATCAATTTCGGATCTAGAATATGCAAAGGGGGAGGCCACTATTTATAGGCATAACTTTCGGACATTAGTGCAAGTAGGACATGCGCCTGTGTAAAATTTACACAGGCGCATGTGCTACATGCATAGGTATTATTCCACTGGCAGAACGCCACGTGGCACCCATTGTACTGACTCAATCTCGACTGTTGATAGAAATTTGGTCGATCTGATCAAAATTTGAGTGCATGTAGCATACGCTCTATCACCGGGAAGGTTCGTCCAAACTTTGCCTCGATAATTAAGCCAATCGGGAAGATTTTGGGGGAATCAGTTGCACCCACGGTGTTCTCTTAGGGTTTCTTGTGGACTTTCATGTTTTTAAAAAGTTTGAATTGTGTTTGGAAGTGCGGGATATCATATCGGGAAGCGTACAAAAAAGAGCATTTTTAGAGAGCGTCTGTGATACGCTCCGAGGGTGTTCAAAAGTGGTTGTCTTTGTGTTATGTGATCAAGGCCTTTGGGAAGCGATCTTTTCGATCGAATTGTACCGATGGAAAGTACTCTAGAAATACTTTCGGGAATTCCCAGATTTACGCATTTCTCAAGTCATTTGATGGTGCGTTTCAATAAGGGAATCGGAGAAAAAGTTAACCTTGGCAGAGCATCTGCGAGACGCTCCAGGGGTCGCTGAAAGTTGTAGTTTTTGCACCGTACGATGGAGGGCTTTGGGAAGCGATCTATCCGATCGAGCCGTATTGATGGAAAGATCTGTGCACGAGCTTTCGGGAATTCCCTAGTTTACACATTTCTTAAGTCATTTGACGCTGCGTTATAATCCAGGAAATCGGGAGAAAAGGTGATTTAGGCGGAGCGTTTGTGAGACGCTCCAGCGAACTTTTGTCGAGTCATGGGTGTTTGGTGTCGTGAGGTGATCCTTAGGTTAGACAGGGGCTCATGACGAAATCGATGCTCAATAACTAAGGACCGGTGTCGTTTTGGGGGGCGTTCAGGGCGCCAAGGGCAAAATGGTCATTTTAGCTGGTTTAGGCTGGGAGTGGTTAGGAATGGATCAGAATGTCATGTTAAGTGCACCGAGTCATTCAGGGATGTTTTCAGGAGAGTCTTTTACCGTTTGGTGTGGTTTGTGCAGTACTGAAGTGTTTAGGGGCAAAATGGCCATTCTGACCGGAATCAGCCGGAATGGGAGCGGAATTGGACCAAACGGCTTGCGGGGACGCCTAACAGTTTAGTAACATTTAGAAAGGGGGGACTTGTCGTTTTGAGGGATTTTGAGCTTTCTCAAAACGTGCCTAGAGGCCCAAGAAGCAGGTTTGGTCATTTTTCACCGAGTCAGGCTAGCAAGCACCGGTGTTGACCTAGGTGTTGGTTCCCGAGACCGCCCGGTCTCAGAAAACTACCCATGTGGTGTTGGTCTCTAAGAATGCCTGGTCTCAGAGAGCTACCTGTAGGGTGGTGTTGGTTCCTGAGAATGCTTGGTCCCAGAAAGCTACCTATGAGGGTGGTGTTGGTCTTTGAGAACGCCTGGTCTCAGAGAACTACTGAATGACGGACATTCTACATTGGCGGGCTAGCAGGCACCAGAAGTGAATTGTCTGGAACTTGACGAGGTGTTGGTCCCTGAGATCGCCCAATCTCGTGAAGCTACCTGGATGTCATTGGTTTTCGAGACTGCCCGACCTGGAAAGCTGCCTGGAATGATGGTGCTTATGGCTCCAGCGGGCCTTTGTGGGCCCGAGAAGCGAGCAATTGACTGGATTGAAGATTGAAAGGCTCATCTTGAGCTTGCACGTGGTGTGGTGTTTGAAGACTACATTCGGTCGGGCCGGAGATTGCCGAGCTAGCAAAAATGGGGTGCTTACACATTCCCATATGGAGCTATGTGCACAGGATCGAAAGAACTAGAACAAGCCTCTCAATCGCTCACAAAAATTCAAACAAAATAATTCTAAAAAGAAAATAAAATTATGATTGTTTTGGAAAAGGTTTGATGATCTAAATTAACTAACAAGTAGATACTAAACAACTTAAACAATGTTTGATTTTAAAGTAATGAAAACAAGTCTCGGGATTAATTGATCCAATCAATTGTGTTTCTTAGAATTTTAAAGGAGATAATTTTATAACTCAAATCCTTCAACTACGTCGTGAGTCTCGGATTCGGAAGCTTTAGTGATAAAAGCTAAGTGTTTTTTAAAAATTCAACTTCTAGAATAAATCGGGTGTTTAGATTTAAGGACGAATACAATCGGTTCGTGCAGCGCATATACTAAATATAGACTCATGCATAAATGTTACCGAATATAATCAATCATCTAAGTTATCAAAGATTTCTAGAACGAAGAACAAAAAGAAAGATAAAAATAGAATATTTAGCTTTGAAACCTGAAATCTCACCTCTTTTGTTCATCTAAGACTTTCAATTGGTCTTCACAATTAATCCCGAGATAGGAAGGTTTAGCTACTCATCTCCATCTAGAAAAAGTTTTGAAATAATGGAATAAACACTGAAAATAATGATTTAATGCAAAGAGATAAAACAAATCTCGAATAGAACGCAAGGAATCTAAAGAACTTGTATTGAAGTGAATCCGATTACATATAAGCAACAAACTAATAAATGTAAGCTATTCTAGTGTAAAAACTACAAAAACCTCTACAATGGCTGCCTCCTACTTTCTTTGCTTCTAACATAATGGCTTGGTATTTATAGGGATTGCAATCCAAACTCTAGAATTTGTCAAAAATTTGCCTTGAAGTTCGAATAGCAAAACGGGCGTTCAAACACCTCTTGCATTGTTCTTCACCATTCGAACACCAAGAACCAGCGTTCGAACGCCATGCCATTTTTCCTCTTATTTTTGCTTCTTGCCGTTCGAATGGCATATAGGGTGCTTTAATGCTGGATCCATTTTTTAGCCTTTTTGGTTTCGACTTATTTGAGGCTCTAGGAGTCATAATTTGGTGATGCTTATTAGACGCAAACATGTGTAGCTTGAAGAGAGCTTTCCAACAACGTATCATTCATCCCATTCTAAGCTATAAATGAAAACTTGCATGTTTTCCGAAACAGGGCCCTAGCAACATTCCTCGACAAGCCATGCTCGCAAACCAGATTACTTCTTTGACTCTAAATAAACTCCCTTAGCTTTAAATACTTGCAAAGACAACCAATTCTAGTTTATTCATAATACACAAATAAGATAATACAATTACACCTACTCTAAGCCTTACAAAGGAACATTAAAGACCAATGATTGCACTTTTAAGGTACAATCACACCCCCCAACTAACCTTTTGCTAGTCCTTAGCAAAACTAAGAAAAGAAAACATAATCTGCACTTTCGTAGGAGTCTCGGGTGTATTTAGTGAATACACCAATCCTTTGAACCCCTAGGTTACCCTAGTGGACGAGTGGTGTCTCGTGAGGGTTTCCAAAGACGGTACCCACAAACATCAATATCAAAAACAATTTACGACAACAGTTCCCAAATATATAACAATGTAAAGAATTCAAATCAACCCTTACTCAACATACAAATTATAAAACTGTCAAGTGAAACACAATTGAGAGACTCATGTGTCTGAATATAATCATGTTACCGAAAATCAACCATTACGCTCACAATAATCTCATCCTACAGTTTTGATTCAAATTTCTCCAGTCATACACTCAAAAATATTTAAACACATAGGTTCTCTCAGTGGAATACTCGTTTTACGAGTAAATGTAAAGCACATGCAATAGAGCCATTCCAAAACATCAAAAACTGCTAGATAAGTAGTGTATTGACTTAGCATAGCTTCATGAAAGAATGTTTATAGTCGAAGCAACAAGTAGAGAATTGACATTGATGACTTATACACGATTGAATTAAAGATTTATGTAATTTTGGATATTATGGTCATGTGGATGGTGAATGAAAGAAGACTCATGTAAGAGAATAGAAAGTGGGAATAGATTTCAATATATACATGTGTATTACACTTGATGATTAATGAACATTTACTTTAAAACTTCCAATCTTTTGAATAACTTTTAAATTTTTTCATCTTCCTTCACTTCTTTTTCATTTGAATATATATTTTTTTCTTTTCAACTCCTTTTTATCCCTTTCTTTTCTTTTCTTTACTTTTCATCTTCATACATTTTCAACTTCACAAAAAATATAAGCAATGTACCATCTCTGGCATTTCGCATTGACAAAATTTTGGGCTCATGTGTATACGAATATCGAGAAAGAAATATAAACATTAATGACTTAATGGAATGAAATGACCTATACTTTTATAATCCCAAAAACATATCAAATCAAAACTTCAAGAGTGTATAAGGTGTCAATACTACAACTAGTACTCCACATGTAAACCAAAATCAAACATAATGAAGCTATTCAATGAATGAAAGTCAATAATTATATCCTTGAGTAAATGTAAATCACTCAAAAAGGCGATTATTAGACTTTAAAGCTCACGAAGTTCAATCTCCACTTCTTGGATGAAATTACATAAAATTATAATAATTTTACTTTAGTGACACGACTTGTGCATATTGCAAGCTATCCTCTCTCTTTCAGTGTAATACAAACGGTTATGTATTAAAATATTCAAGTTTGTAGAATCAACATGATAATCTGCTCAACAATGGAATGCAATGGTCACTAGTTGTCTCAGCCTTTAAAATTACAACACACAATGTTTTTGATATGGTCCTAATTCCCAAGAAAATCTCAACACATCCTTCAGACAAAATGTATCTACTTAACTTTAGAATGCGAAGAGTCATATGACGTTACAATGGAACTAGAAAACTGACCTGTTTTAAATGAATTCAACGTCCATTGGATGCATAACAACTTGCCTCAATAACTCATTAAATCCAATTGATACTATGTATAAATTATATCAAAACATTTGAAACAAAAGTCTATCCATCTAATTCCAAAAAAATAATAATCCATAACATCCAAAACGGCCAAACATCCCAAGAAGAAAACAAAAGAAATAAGAGTTTTAGACTGGAAAGTGAATACATTGACTAAAGACACAGTCTAAACTCCCAAAGGTCATCCTCATCATCATTGTCATCAGCCCTTCCAGCCGTTGGCTGCCCCCTCATCATCATTGTGAGCATCTTCTGAAAGATAGTAGTATGCCTCTCTACATGATTATTAATATTCTTCAACCAAGTATCGGTTGAAGTAATCAAGGAATCCAATTTCTACCCCTACTGTTCCACAGCGCCCTGCAAACTAGCGATTTGGGCCCTTGAGCTCTTTCTTTGCCTTGGCACTCCCTCACCCCTCACTTTTTTTGTCAAGTCCTCTAACTTTCTCTTTCTCTTCTTTTAGTCCTCAGAATGGCTCAAAGTGTTATCATCTATGGGACTATCCTGATCCTATGTAATGAGATCCCGGGAAATCTTTGCTTTCGAGTTCCTAATCAACTCGGTAAGCATGCAAGTAAAGGGAATCAATCCCCGAGGATTAGGATGTGTGTAGGCATGGTAGAATTGCATGAACATATATCGGGGCAAGTCAAGGGTCTTCTCCGTCCCAATGGCCCATAGCAGCTGTGCTCAGTTAAGGTTTATGTCCATAATTCTTTTTAGTGGTAGCAAAGAGTAGCAGGGGAACAAAAATAGGATGAGGTATTTAGCCCTCAGCTTCAACTTACTACATTGCACCTCCCCATCCCAAATTTCTCTTTGCTTAAACAATTCCTCACAAATGACCGACAAAGGAGGGGCACTTACATCGGGGTACTCGAACTAGGAATTTGCTACCCACCTGAGCCCAAAGTATCTCACAAAAGTATTGGGCTCTAAAATGATTTCCTTCCTCCGAACCTAAGTCTTGATCTGCTGACTCCCCTTTTCAACTATCGAGGATGAGATGTTAGCCATAAACTCAGCACATCACACATGGTTAAAATGCGTTCCCCCTTATACGAGGCCAACCCTAGCCAACCTCTATCAGTAAACTCTTTCTCCCACCTAAACTCGTTAAAATCATTGAGCCTTATCTGTCTCTCAATGATGGCTTCATTTTGGATCCACACTTTTCTATATGCCTTTTCTATGTGGACCCCTAAGAATCTAGAGGCATCATAAACCTCCTTAGAAGCACTTGCCGTCGTAGCCTTCCCTTTAAACTCCTTAGACTTAGTCGGATTTTTGGCCATAGTCTTGGATTTGTTCAAGCTCTTACTAGTTTTGTCACTCATGTTTACCACTTGACAACACCCCAAACACCTGTAAACAAAACACAAACAAGCACACGACACCCTATCACAAAAAAGTTCAACAACATGTGCATGCAATGGGAGGTGCATGCCTAATGCCCAACAGACTAAATTAGGAGGTTATTGTGCTTGGAAATGGCCTCTGATATCTTATATGCCTTATGAAGTACCCACCTCTATCAAATTATGCCATCTTGGCCACCCAAGCATTTTGTCAAACACTTGGTGTGCACAAGTGTTGGCGGAGTTCAATCATGTAAAATTTTCTAAGACAAGAACTCCCCCAATGTCGTGGTGAAGCCTAGAGAGCCTTTTGGATCCAATGGAACCCAATTGCATTCTTATCCTAAGTGAAAACATCAAAGGGGCATTTTATTGAACACATGGTGGGCATTGTTTTCCTAGTGTGTCTAGAACATGCTTCTTAGGGTTTCAACTATCCAAGTACACACCCGTGCAAGTGAAGTGCAAAGCCCCAATCCATATCATGTAAAACCTAGGTGTGTATACAATGGGAAAAAAAATGGGCTGTAGGGCATAAAATTTTTTTAAAGCATACTGATTGAATGCTAGAAGAGGAGAAGGATGTGCCCAGAAATGTCCTAGGTAGCCTCGAATTGACGAGATAATGGAGTGCCAAGGCTCTCTCTCTTTATTCCTCTTTCTCTCTTGTCTCTGAGTTCTCTTGGCTCTCGGGTTCTCTCTTTCTCTCGCGCAGATGGAATGAAATGAAATGAACAACACCCCCCCCCCCCCCCCCCCCCCCCCCCCCCCCCCCCCCCCCCCCCCCCCCCCCCCCCCCCCCCCCCCCCCCCCCCCCCCCCCCCCCCCCCCCCCCCCCCCCCCCCCCCCCCCCCCCCCCCCCCCCCCCCCCCCCCCCCCCCCCCCCCCCCCCCCCCCCCCCACCAAGCCCTCATTTAAATTAAAAAATTACACTTGGCGTTTGAACTCCAAGACATGCATTCGAACGCTAGGCCTAAAATGGGGGTTTCTTCAAAGATTGCTGTTTGAACATCAGATTTGGCGTTTGACTGCTAGGGTAAAAATGGAACAACATGCCCACTGGACGTTCGAACATCAAGATGGGGCGTTCGAATGCCAAGGCCAAATTTTCAATCTATATGCCCTCTGGCCATTCGAACGCCAAGGCCGATTTTTTTTTTTTAAAACAAATCTAACCTAACCTATATATCTACACTAAAATTATGAATACCTAAAACACACACTACGAAGTAGACCCCCCCAACTAGAGATGAGCATAGTTTGCAATGCACAAAAATGAAAACAAGACGAAAAGACACGGCGACGCACGGGTGGGGAAGATGAAAGGGCGGGACAACACCCACTCCCCCCCTAACTAGGGCAAAATTACCTTCAACACGACTTGATCCTAACAACTACTGTATAACTTATTAGAAGGCGATATGGTTCACTCAAAAGCTAGTGGATCACACAAATCCACACAGTCAACTTCTCCCGATGCTAGCTCAAAGTAGGGCTTCAGCCACTGCCTATTGACTTTAAAGTTATTGCCATTCTTTGGATTTTTTTATTTCAATTGCCCCATAAGATGAAACATCCCGCACTATAAAAGGTCCAGACTATCTACTCTGAAGCTTACCTAGAAACAAATGCAATCGGGAATTGTATAGAAGAACCTTTTGACCAACCTTAAAAGATTTACGAAGGATACGTTGGTCATGTAGTGATTTCATAGTTGCTTTAGTGATTTCATCTTTGATTTCATAAGCATCATTCCGAATTTCATCGAGTTCATTGAGTTGTAATCTCCTAAGTGAGCCCGCCTCATCTAAATTCTCATTGAATTGGTAGATTGCCCAATAGGTCTTATGTTCTATTTCCACCGGAAAGTGACATGCCTTTCTATACACAAGCCTATATGGAGAAGGCCCTAAGATGGTCTTATAAGCTGTCTTATATGCCCACAAAGCATCCACCAACCTTAAGGACCAATTCTTTTGGTTATGGTTAATAGTTTTCTTAAGGACTTGCTTAATTTCTCTATTCACCAACTCCACTTGGCCTTGGGTTTGGGGATGATAAAGTGTACCAACCTTATGTATCACCATGTGCTTTCTCATCAATAGAGCTACAGGTCTATTGCAAAAGTGGGAGCCCCCATCACTAATTATAGCTCACGGCATACCAAACTTAGAAAAGACGTATTCCTTCAAGAACTTGAGTAGAACAACATGGTCATTGGTACGTGCCAATATAGCTTCCACCCACTTAAAAACGTAGTCTATGGCCACTAGAATGTACAGACACCCACTTGAACTAGGAAAGGGTCCCATAAAATTGATACCCCAACAATAAAAAACCTCAAGAATGATGATAGGGGTAAGAGGCATCATGTGCATCCTAGAAAGACTTCCTAAACGTTGGCATCTATCCTAGGAAGTACAAAAGATGTGAACGTCTCTAAACATGGTGGGCTACTAGAAACCACTTTGCAAGATCTTAAAAGTGGTTTTACACGAGGAAAAGTGCCACTATATGCCTGTGCATGACAAAACTCGATAATGCTTCTCACCTCATCGTCGGGAATACACCAACGAATTACTTGACCTAAACAATAGTTAAACAGATATGGATCCTCCCAAGAAAAATACCTCACATGTCTAAAGGATTTCTTCCTATCAATGCTAGAACATTGCGAGGGAATCTTACCGCTGGTTAAGTAGTTAGCTATGTTGGCATACCATGGTGCCATGGACCGTGTAAGTGCATGAGCATAGAAGAGTTGCTCATCCGGAAAGTATTCATTGATTGGAAGGGGGTCTTGGGCATCCCTATCAGTAGGGAGCCTTGAGAGATGATCGACAACGACATTTTTGACCCCTTTCTTATCTCTAATCTCTACATAAAACTCTTGAAGCAAGAGAATCCACCGGATGAGTTGTGGTTCTGCATCGGGCTTACTTAACAAATACTTAAGTGTTGAATGATCAGTGTATATGATAACCAAAGATCCGACTAAGTATGACCTAAACTTGTCTAATGCAAAGATCACGACAAAAGGCTTTTTCTCTGTTGTGGTATAGTTTAGTTGGGTTTCATTAAGGGTTTTGCTAGCATAGTATATCACGTGTGGCTTCTTGTCTACCCTTTGCCCTAAAACATCCCCCACCGCATAATCGCTCGCATCACACATCAACTCTAAAGGTAAAGGCCAATCGGGTGATCTGATAATAGGTGCAGTGGTTAGAAGCCCTTTGAGCTTGTTAAAGGCTTCTTGGCATTGAGGTGTCCAAACAAATAAAACTTCCTATAAAAGTAAATTGCACAAAGGTCTAGAAATCGCACTAAACCCTTCAATGAATCGCCGATAGAATCTGACATGCCAAAGAAAAGACCAAATATCTCTAACACACTTAGGGGTAGGGAGGCATTGGATTAACTCAACTGTAGCTTAATCTACTCCAACCTAGAGCTTTCCTATGACTTTTAACCACTTTCAACATAGATTCCTCTTGGTCTTCAGACAGACTAGAGGATATGATAACCGAGTAGGATTCACCCTCATCTAAAAATGCATATTTCAAGGTAAAAGGTAAGGGTTTCCTCTTTGGAGTGGGTGACTTTTGCTCAGAAGGGACCGGTTTTATTGCACTTAGGGTAAGGGGTTCAAAAGTGGGGGTCCAATGACCCACATGCATGCAACTCTCACTCCCTTCCCTAACTCTAGATGGGTCCCTATAACTTATACTCTTGGATTCCAATTGGTCATTAGGCTCACTCTAAACTAGAGCCCTCTTAATTGGATCTTCTATGAACTTATAGTCGACATGTTCCTGGATAGTAGACTCAATGAAGTCTAACTCCTCAATGTTATCTACCTTTCCCTTTTGGTTACCCACCGTGAATATGTTCATCTCTAAGGTCATATTATCGAATGAAAACTTCAGTAACCCATTCCTATAATGAATAATAGCATTAGCTGTTGCAAGGAAGGGTTGTCATAGAATGACAGGAATATGACGCTTAGAGGACTAGGTGTCTATTGGTTGGGTATCCAATATAATGAAATCAACAAGGTAGTAGACATTGTCCACTTGAATGAGAACATCCTCAATGATTCCCTTAGGGATCTTAACAGAACGATTGGCCAACTCTAATGTAACTCGGGTAGGGCTCAACTCTCCTAGACCTAGTTCCTTATACACAGAATATGGAAGAAAATTCACATTAGAACCTAGGTCAAGAAGGGCTCGATAAATTCTATGGCCTCCTATGATGCACGAAATAGTAGGACAACCGGGCTCCTTATACTTCGGTGTGGTTTTGCATTGAAGGATTGCACTCTGGCTCTCATTCATCATTGCCAGAGTGTTTTTCCCGCTTGTGTGTGTATTCATCCAGTGCGAAAAATCTGGGTGCGACAGCTGGCGACTCCACTGGGGACACTTAGAGGGTTAGGCCGTAGTCATGTCTCTTTACGCTTCACCCATGTAGAGTCTTCAATTAACTTGTCCAATCCTATTCACTTTAAATTTTTAAAACCAAATTTTTAAAATCGTTTTTAAAAAAAAACATGCATTTATTCATATTATTTTGTATTAAGTTTGTTATCCACCTACTAACTCTTGCATTTTTGTTTTGTAGGTGCGCTTTTGTTTGCAATTTTATGTTATTAATTGTCATGCATGAATGTGATGAATAGGATGGATGGGAGTTGTTGGGCTCTTTCCTCCACTTTCAAAAATCACACACGCACTTGCATATTGCATACTTGCATTTTTACCCTGATATGACCCTTCTAGTTAGAAATAGGGAACGGTATATTGGTTGTGGGCAAGATGCTGTGTCAGTTTCTTCGCCTACGGTCTCTTGATGGTTCCCCAGCTCGGAACACCAACCGATCATGGCACCACCTCGAGGAGTGAACCTAGGTTTGAAGATTCGGGGACCGAGCCTTTTTAGGATGCATTAGTCAACCCTCAATCTCATGTTCATATAGACATCTTGCATAGCTGAACCTCCGCCGAATTTAAGACACACGCACCATTTTTCTAAAGCCATGGAGGAAAGGGCGACTGCCCTTATTTTTATTTATACCTGTCTATTCCTGTTGTTATAATGACTGTATTCTTACTGTTATAATGACTGTCCAACTACTCATGCATGCACGTTTACTTTAATTGTATTCTCTTTCCATATACTCTATGCATCCATTTTCATGCATTCCATATTCCATGTCATGACAAGAGTTCCAAGTAACTCAAGTCACTACATTTTCATGCATATGATCAACCAAAGAGAGTGACACCTAGTTCACTCTCCCTTGCATTAAACCTACCTAAACCCTAAGGGTTCCCACGTAACCCTAAGGACTTATGGCATGCATCTCAATTCATTCCATAAGAGTGGCCCCAATCCCTCTAGGCTCACAGAGATAGGATTGCCATAAAGACAAGGGGCAATCGATCAACAAGGTCCTTCAGCGACCTCCTCAATATCAAATCCAACGAAGGCGAATCCGAAGACTCAAGAGTAGTTTAGGTTTTTCCTTTGTAAAACTAGATAAGTGGAAGTCCAAAGGAACATGTTCCCTCTCCCCCTGTTTAAATGTATTTCAATTCTTTTGTATATTAAACCCAAAGTTAAATGTATTTCTTTATTTTCCGCGAATGAGTGAGTGAATAAATGCATGAACGAAGGAAAGGTTCCTGTCTGGTGGTACGGTATCTACATACAGGGGTTATCCCCTATCTCCAAAAGTGAGCCAATACATCATTGCTTAGCTTCACTCCTAAAAGAGGGGCACCCTAGGACATGCATCGCACAATGCTCTCTAAAAACCAAAAACTGACTTGCATTTGTGTTTTTGTCTTTTTCTTTCTTCCTTTTTATTTTTATTTACAGAGGTCACCCTTCACTGAGTTAATATTGCTCCCAAGAAGGGGTAACATCCACCTAGGGATCCCATTATCACCCGGCAAAGAGCATCACTGATGGGTGCTAATCCTGAAGAATCATCTCAAGTCTCTTGGGAAGAGGTCAACGAAATGAGGAACAAGATGGATGAGATGCTCAAACTCATTCAAATTATGGCTATGAAGGATACTGCTGCAGTCCCATCATCATCCATGACTTCGTCAAAGGACCCCAAACCTGCTAATCCAAGGATCGTGCTTCAGTCTGACAATGCGGGGAGGAATAAGGAAGATGCCAAAGGGATTAGCGCTAAAGAGGACGAGACCATATTACTTTCACCTGTCGTAAAGAAGGCCCCCCTCGACCCTCTCAGTCTGAAAATCTAAGGGCTAGAGGATTCACTGCGAAGTCTCTATGGCCACGACATTTACGGGTTCACTGCCTATGACGAGTTGTGTTTCTTTCCTGACCACCTGAGACCGGCTAGGTTCAAAATGCCTGACTTCCAGAAGTATGACAGAACTGGTAACCCCGTCTCTATGTTGGAGGGCTAAGTGGTCACGGCAATGATTCGAAGCTCCTTATGTAGCTATTCCAACACAGCCTCACGGGGTCTGCTCTGCAATGGTTTGCTCGTTTGGACCTAAGGAAGATCAGAACCTGGATCGAGCTGGTCAATGCATTTAAAGCCTAATATCGTCACAATATTGATCTCACCTCTGACCGATGGTCCCTGATGACTATGAGCAAGGGTGAAAAGGAAAGCTTCAAGAAGTATGCCTTGAGATGGAGAGAAGTTGCCGCACAAGTCAATCCCCCATTGGAAGAGAAGGAGTACGTACAGCTATTTTGTAAGTACCCTATTTTTTACCGCTCGGCGGTCTACAGTCCGTCCAGACTTGTATTCAAGTCAATGTGGACATATTCTGAGTCAAATCAACTTTCCAAGTCCAATCCTGTCTATCTATCACTTCGCGGGCCCATCAGGCCCACATAGAAATAAAATGACCAAAATGCCTTTGTGGGCGTTGTTCGGTCCAATCCCGTAGGCACGTCTTTCCGAAGACGGTAAGTCCCCTTTCTATATTCCCACAGGCGCAACTTTCTAAAGACAGTAAGTCCCCTTTCCAATTCCAAATCAGGCACGTCTTTCTAAAGACGGTAAGTCCCTTTTCCATTTCCAACAGGCACGTCTTTCCAAAGATGGTAAGACCCATTTCCAACCCCTTTTCCAATTCCAATTCCAATCCCTCTCTCGAGAAAGTTGATTCCTCGAGACGGTAAGTCTATCAATCCAGCACATTTTCTGGAGAAAGTCTCTTCGGAATGGTAAGTCCCTTTAAACCTGTCGACTGGGACGAGACCCCAAGTCGTCTAGATGGTAGAATGGTCCATCTTTGGTGCTTGCTAGCCCCCCAATGTGGAAATGTCTGTTTCGACACGCCTTTCGAGAAAGTTGACTTCTCAGGCTTTAAGTCCCTTTAGCAGGTTCATGAGATCAGACAGTCTCGAGAATGATCGCGAATCGTCAGAGTAGCAGAAGTGCTCATAAACATCGCAATCGTCAGAGTAACAGAAATACTCACAAACAGGTCATATAGGGAATTGCCAACAAACCTCTGTATCACAAGACCACCATCAGAGTGGCGAAAACACTCAAAACCCTGGTCAACACCAGTGCCTGCTAGCCCACTCCGGTGAAAAATGAGTAAACTGCCCCTAGGGCCATTTTCCGACATGTTTCTCGATAACGCACCTAAGTCCTGAAAATAGTAATTCCACCCTTCCAAGATTATCTTAAAGGCAATCAGGTATGATTAGGTGCCTTTTAGTCAGTTTTGGGCCAATTCCGAGACTTCCCGGTCAAGATGACCATTTTGCCCCTAGGCATCCGAATGCCCCGGGGACCACACTGGCTCTAGATATCAAACTGGTAACTTCCCAAGAATGCTTTTTATAGTATTCCTGACCTTCCTTTATCTTTCTGGATCATTCCGAGTCAGTTCCGGTAAACCCGGTGCAAAATGACCGTTTTGCCCCTAGTTGGCCGGTCTCCTTTTTTGACCACATCGGCTCTAGGTATCCGGTAACCTTTGGGAACATTCTAAATAAGGTTTTCAAATCTTGAGTCTTCTTCCGGGACATTCTGAGTCCGTCCCGGCAGCTTTCTGGCCCGGTTGACTATTTTGCCCCTAATGGCTCGGTCGACCCCTCTAACAAACCCTGGCATCATTTTTCAAGTCCATTACCTTCGAGACCCTATTCTAAGGGTTCCTGCCCTTTTCTGGCCTTCCGGGCCATTCCCGGTCCCTTAAGTCCTTCTCGGACTTTCCGAAGTCACTCTTGGTGAAGCTAGGTTAAAAATTGCATGGTAGTCACTAGTATAGGCGCCCAAACCTTCTCAAGATACGTTGTTTGCCAACCTTAAAACTTTCCTAACTGGCTGGCGCCACTCCTAGTGGCGCTAGTAGCATTTTTGGGAGTGGCACTAGAAGCATTTTTGGCTTGACGCCACTGCAATAGGCGCTAGTGCATTCCCTTGTCTATAAATACAGAGCCTCCTCCAGCGTGAAAGAGGTCTGTAAACTCAGTCTAAAAACCTTACTTTTTGATATACAGAGCTTGTAGCCTCTCTAAACCCTAGTCTCCTTAGGTTTTCCAAACCTTAGCCTCCATACACAAACCCTAGCCTCTTATATACTCACATACACTTCTATATACTCATACACTAGCCTTCAAAGCCTCCTTTGAAGACTTGAAGCGCTGCAATATGAAGTTTTGAAGATTGAAGACAAACTCTTGAAGATTGAAGTGAAGACCGAAGCAAGACAAGCAAAGCAAAGCGTGCAAAGTTAAGCAAAATAAAGAAGACACAAGTTAGGCTTCTTATTTACGTTTACGCATCTTCCCCCTCTATTCTCTCTGCTAACCCACTTGGGTTTTCTTCTATTTTAATCCCCCATCTTCTTCCCCCCCTTTCTTTGCATGCTTGAAACAAGGGTATTCTCGGTCCATGTATAGGATTATGCTATTGGAGAGTCACCGTGTCGGGGGCTTTCTTTTAGTCTAACCGGAGACCACGTGGGTTTGGCCCCCTTGATTATGTAGTGAAGCCTTAACCTTGTATGTTTACGACCCCAATTTGCATTATGCATATCATGTTCTTGCATTCTTCTAAAAATCGTTTTTAAACACGTTTTCAAAACTTGCATTAAACTTGTCTTCAAAATTGCATCAAAATCCTGTTTTTCAAAACTTGTTTTTCAAAATCACAATCCTAGGGTGATTTTAATCTTTCCATGGCTAGGGTCGCTTTAGGAAAGTGTTACATTTAAAATGACCAATATGGTCCATATTTCAAATCCTTGTTGTTTTCAAAACCACTTTTTTAAGTAGTTCTAGCCTTCTCATGGTTAGAATCACTTTAGGAAAGTGAGACATTTTCATAATTTTCAAAAACTTTCTTTTCAAAAGTTTCTCTTTCTAAAACCCTCTTTTTTTCAACATGCTTTTCAAAAACTCTTCTTTCTAAAATTGTTTTCTAAAAACTCCCTCCAAAACTCTATTTTTCAAAACTCTCTTTTTAAACTCCTTTCCAAAATACTCTCCTTAAAATTTACTTTTTAAAAACGCTTTCTAAATCTCTTTCCTAAAAACTCCTTTCCAAAACACTCTCCTTAAAATTCACTTTCTAAAAACACTCCCTAGGTTTTCTTCTTAGAAAACTCTCTCCCTAAATCTCTTTCCTAAGAACTTTTTCCAACGATCTCCTACCAAAAATCCCCTTTCTAAAAACTCTCTCAAAGTGTTACTTTCCATATACTCACTTTCCAAAATCTCCTTCCTTAGAGTCCAAGTTAAACCCTAGAACCCACAATTAGGAAATCCTAATTTTCCTTCCCAAAAACATGATTTCCAATCCCTTAGTTTGGCCTCAAAACCTAGGTTTCCAAAACCTCTTATTTTCAATATTAAAACTATATATATATATATATATTTCCAAAACCTATTTTTTATGCCAAAACTATAGCCTTCCAAATCTAGAGTTTCTAAAACTTCATTTTCCAAATCCATGCCAAATCTAATCTCCCCTTTAGGAAGCCAAATCTAGTCTCCCATTTAGGAAACTAGATCCTATCCTCCGTGTTTGAAAATAAAATCAAAACAGCTCTTTTTATAAACAAAATCCAATCCCTTGTTTTAGGAAATAGGAATCTCAATCCTTCCAAACCCAAATCTTTCTTAATTCAACTCCTTCCTAATCTAGTACTTTCCTAAACCTTAAGTTTTTCTAAACTTAAACTTTTAAATCTTTCCTTAAACTTTAAGCTTTCAAACCTTTCTTAATTCCATCCCTTTCCAAATCTTAACTTTCCAAATCTAAGTTTTCAAACCCTTCTTAAACTCAAAACCTTTCCTAATTTCAAGAATTTCTAAAACTCAAATTTTGAATCTTTCTAAAATTCTAAACCTCCCTAAACTTCAAATCTTTCCAAATCTAAAACTTTCTAAATTCAAAACTTTCCAACTTTCAAAACTTCCCTATTTCAAAACATTCCAAATTCAAAACTTTCCAATTTCAAAACTTTCTTAAAACGAAATGTTTCCTATTTTAAAACTTTCTTAATCCAACATTTTCCTAAATTGAAACTTTCCTAAATTGAATATTTCCTAAACCAAAAATTTCCTAAAATGAAACTTTCCTAAAACGAAACTTTTCTAATTTGAACCCTTCCTAAATCCAATCTTTCTTCGATCTTCCTAGTCCAACATTCGAGTCAAGACTTTCTTAATCTCGAGTCCTTTCTAAGTCCTATCTTCCTAGGTCTAGGGTCTCTATTCTTCCATTTCAAATTCTAATTTTCTATTCTAAATTTAAATCAAATCCAAATTCCAATTCATTTTCTTTTTCCAATCAAACCTTTTATTTTCTATCAGACTCTTGTCCGAACTACGACTGACCTGATTCTACCAAAAGGATACGTAGGCAACCCTCGTGGGTGCGGTCACAACCTTTTTCAAGTTTGTATTTCCACAACCATTTTTAAGTTTTTATTTCCACAACCTTTTTCAAATCTCAAATTCCACAATCTCTTTCAAGCTTATATTTCCACAAATCTCCAATTCTACAACCTTCTTCAAGTTTTCAATTCCATAATCTATTTTTCTAATTCCAAGTTTCTATTTCCAAATCTGTATTTCTAATTTCCAAAACTTTCCAATTTGAATCTTTTCAAATCTCTTTCTAAAAAAAAAATCAATTTATTTTCAAATCAACTTCTTTCCAAATCTATTTTCCAACTTTCTTTTCTTACACTTGCATATCATGCATCATTCTTTTTAAACATTCTTTTTCTAAATTGGATAAGATTGAACATTCGTTAGTTAAGACTCTCATAGGTGAATCTAGGGTAGATAGACATGTAGGTACCACAAAGGCGGGATAGGGTGATGGCTTAGTGTGTCTTCCCTACACGTAACCAACCTTTGAACCTAGGATCACTATTTTCAAAGACCAAAATGGAGTTTATTTTCAAAAAAGGCTTAAATGCTTTCTAAAGGTTGCCAAACAACCTGTTTTCTTAAAAACCCTCTCTTCAGGTAGTATTTTCAAAATCATTTTCAAAAAGCCTAAGTGTGATCCTCGGATTAGGCTTAGTTTTTAGGTGACCTAACTCACCTTAATCAAGTTAGGTGGCGACTCCAAACTTTTTCCAAAAGCCCTTTACTCAAATTTATTTTCAATTCAAACCTAGTCGCACTCATTCTTCTAGGAGGGTGAGTTCTAACAAGAGAGTATAGTATTTTTCCCACTTGTGTATGTATTCCTCGAGTGCGAAAAATCTAGGTGCGACATATTTGTGCACACTTTTCAAGGTATATACTATGAGAAGCTCTGCACAAGTGTAAGGAAGAGCCTCTCCGAGCTCATGATGCAGGGGGAGATGATAGAAAACGGCCTCAAGATAGGGAGGATTACAGACCCCTACACCCAGATTGGAGAAAGTACTGCCAACATAGCCAAGAGAGTGGCTACTACAAAGGGAACAATCAGGAACGAAAGCGAAGTGTCTGCCATCCTGCCTAGCCAACCACCCCAATACCGTCTACCACTACAATCATACCCTTTCTGCCCTTACCCACCTTAACACTACCTGTTCCAACCACTGACTATGGCCCTACTGGGACACGACCCAACTTTAATAGACCTGCTCGACGCATCCATACCTTCGACACCTTAGCATGCACCCAAACTGTGGCCTACCATAACTTACTAAAGAACAATATCCTGAAGCCCATATCTGCTTGCCCATTACCAAGCTCTTTACCCCCAACCTTTAATACCGCCCTTACATGTGAATACCACTCGGGTGGTCAAGGGCACGACACTGAAAGCTGCTTCGCTCTCAGGCACAAAATTCAAGATTTGATCGACAATATGACCATTGATCTGCAGCCGATAAAACTTGGTCCGACCCCCAATATGACCACTAACCCTCTGCCAGATCACACTGTCAACATGATATTAGTAGAAATGGAAGGCAAGGAAGAGCTCGACGAGCTCGAGGCCAAAGGTTATGAGGACGATTAGGAGACCAATGAAGAAGATGACTGGGAGGAGGATCTCCCATTGTGCCCGATTTATCTCTATAACCCTGATGAGGTGCTTGATGCTTCTGACTGGCCTATTGAGGAGCCAATGTTCCCAAAGGAAGAATATATCGAAAGCATAACTGCCGATGGATGGGGTGATGAGTTTCTACACTCGAAGTATGCAGCAGCTGAAAGTCACTTGCTGGAAAACCCTTGGCTCGCAACTAAGTACAACTATGAAGACATGGGCTGGGGGCTAGAAGAGCCAAGAGAACAGATAGAGTCGTTCGAGTTAGAAGGAGGTGAATTAGCCACTTTATTTACAGAAGGACCTGTTATAAAGAACGACAAAGAGATCAATGAACCTACTGACTGCACCATCACTGCCAACATGTCCGGAGCTCTAGCAGAAGCCTTCGCCTGTCTTGCCCTGGCCAAGGACTTGAATCACGAATGGTGTCACGACTCGACTCAATTCTCACTAGGTCGCGACAGTGATGATAGTCTAAGGTTGGGTTTGAAAGTAGGCAATGGGGTTTATGTTTCTAACAAAATAACATAATTAGGAATATAGCATAGATGGTCCAGAAATATTACATCAAGAACGTAAAACCAGTGTAAGTCTCATAATGTTACAGTCCAGCATAAACTAACTCAGGAATTTAAAAGACGTAAGATAACAGGAGAACTTGCTCTCGTATGCTCATTTCCTTGGAAATCAGTTGGGTGTCTCTATCCCTGAAAATGTCCCATAAGATAGGAATGAGCGGCAAAGCCCAGTAGGAGATCTAAGATTTCTATAAGATGCAGGATAAAAGATAACGCAATAAAAGAATGTCATGGCATGCATATGACCCTTGAAACTTCTCTTTTTTTTTTTTTTTTCTTTTCATCAATATCCGGAGCCTTGCAGGTATGTCCTGCCAAGGCCAATTCAAGCCAATGGGGTCCACCCAAGATTCATCCTCCATCATCAAGTTCAGTGGGGCCCATCCATGATCATCTAGCCCGATATCAAGCCAGTGATACCGACCCATGATAGCCCCAAATATGAAGCCAGTCAGGTACACCCATGATACAAAAACTCGGGGTCTTTCCTTTTCTGGTTGTACCACCCTTATACCTCCGCAGTGATGTAGTCATACAAGCAAGAATGCTATGTTTTGCAGTTAATGAATAAAAGACTTCTAGAACAGAAAGACAAATTGACAGGAAAGCATAAAACATAACAATATGCAAATCATTTAATAGAGGAGAGATGTAAGCATGAATCTTAAGGAAATGTATAGATTCCTACCCTTAGTATCTTTCCGGAATTCAAGAGGGTTCAGTATTTTCTGTAAAAAGAAGGAAGAACATCCGGCTTAGTCTATAGTTAGCTAAAAATCTCGTTTAGGCGTAGTTAAGTGGGGAGGGTAAGTTAACTCAGAGATGGCGTAATTAAAATGAGGTGGAAGGTTCAAACTTCTCCCTTAGGGAGATATACGTCGCCGAGCTAGGAACCAAAACTGTCGGTGTTTCAAAGTAGAGAGATTCTGGAAATTTTCATTTTGAGGGGCTATTAAGGCCACTCTCCCATTTTTGGGTTCCCCGAATATCTAGGGGTATCCCGGTAATTTTTCAGAATTTTTCTACTTATAATTTATTTTCTCCAAATTTTTATCCTTTAAATCGTAAATAAACCATGGAAATTCACATAGGTCTCCGATTGACCTGAAATTTTTATGGGAGCCTCTTGAAGTAATTTAATAGCTGCCATAAAAATTTCAGCTTCATCGGACTCCACACGCGCCTGCACGTGCCACCAGTAGCGCGTGGGGGTGGAAGGCTTGGCCTTCTTCTTCCTCCCGCGCGACTGGCAGCGGTTCTGCTTCATTTTCTGGCCATTCCCCGCACCCCCTGGCCATGCATGTGTGACTCAGAGATTGGCAAGGCCCTGGGTCACACATCCATGGTCGAAGCTTGGCCGGAATGGCCCGAAACGCCGGCTGCATGGTGGAACCCTAGGGTTACCGACCTGCAACAGCGTTTTTGGCCATCTTCCCGTGATAATTCGGCCATGGTTCCTTCATGAATTTTGTTCCTTGCCTAGAGACGCTTCTTCCCCAAGTGATCCAGTCGGCAAAGGTTGCCGGTGGCCGGAGTTATGATTTTTTGAACCTTTTCCGGCTGTTTCGGCCTTGCATGAGCCTTTGGTGCACGCACAGAGGTTGTGGACCTCTCTAGGACACCCAGAAGGAGTCCCCAAGAAGTCCCAAACCCCTGTGACAGCCCTCGGTTCCTGGGTTTGCTGGAGTGGGTTGGGTCATGCATTTTTCGGTTTCTTTCTCCCTCTAGATTCTCGGCTGTTGTGGTGGAGTTTCGGGGGTAAGGTTGCTGGGTTTAGGGAGCTTATGGGTGGTGATGATGGGTTCCTCACCTGAATTTCCAATGCCAAAGCCTCAGCCCGATTCTTCCCCGCTTTCCCTTTCTTCTTTCTCTCGATTTTCTTTCTCTCTCTCTCTCTCTATGGTTCTCTCTCTCAACTCTTTTCGCACCACTTGAATGAGGGAAAAGGGATGGGGTGCATATATAGGTGTTTGTGGTTTTGTGCCATAGGAGTGAACTCTCTCTTTCTCCCAGTTTCTACTCTCTCCCCGATTCTCTCTTTCTTAGTCTTACAGCATCTCTCTCTCTCTCCTTCGAAAACTTAGTTCTAACTGGTTGCTAGGGGCGGTTCTATAGGCAGCATGGATTAGATGATTTTGTGGTACGTGTGTGTGTGTGTGCGTTTTGAAGGTTCAATCCTAAGTTTGTATTCAATCTAAAGGTGACAGCTTGCATAGGTAGGTATATACGCATATCTCGGTGGTATTTCTGCTAGGTAGTGCATGCATGCATGCTTATATATATATATACTCCTATATATGTGTTATTCTTGGCATTAAGTAAGGCTGGCCATCCAAATTGGTGGGGTGGGGGGGGGTAGTTTCGTAAAAACGTACGAGTTCAAAGCGACTAAATTCAAGACTCTAATTTTTCGTCGAATGCCTGACCCAATATCGTAAGTAGAAAGCTCTCAAAAAATTAATAATTTTAGGCTCTAATTTCGTACAATTCCGACACCGGGTGAGCGAGAAAGCTCGAATTGAAGTTACGGGGGATTCGGGCGCGAATTTCCAGGTGCAGCGGCTTGCGGGGGCTTTTCGGCAAACCGACACTTTCCGGAATGGTGTTCTAAGATTACCAAGGCGTCAGGCTCGAAAAGGCAATAATTTTAGACATCCAATTCGTTGAAATCTGACGAAAAATGAGGGAGGAATCTTCGTTCAAAGTTAAGGTGCTGTTTTGGTGCGAATTGCGGGTGACGAATTTTGAACCTTTTTCGGGGACTCGAGTTTCAACATATGGACAGGGTTGGGTTCAAAAAGGTCTTGTTTCTGACTTACGGCCCTATGGTCATACCTTAATCGGTCTCGTTAGTGGTAATTCAGTCAAAGAAAATTACGGGTATTACAAATGGAGTATTGAAGATGTGGGCATTGTCCCGAGGCCTTACTAAAACAGGAATCCCTTCAAAAAGCGTACAACAGAGGGGTGTTTTCACCCACTTTCTTTCTATCCCTTTTACTTCCTATCTTTAAATTGATGTTTACATTGTCTTGTTGCTTAAGAACTCTATGCTTTTCATAAGAAATGATAATAATAATCAAATAATAGTCTTTTATTCCATCACTGTTATCTTATCTTCTCTTGGGAATGGTAGCTACTTTCTACGCAATGGGCATGGTTTATCTTATGGAATGATCCGACTTGAAGGGATGATAGCATGAGTTAACCACTCGCCAAATGATCAGCTTTCTAGAGAGAGAGAGGATAAGGATGAGTAAGGAAACTACTCAAAGGCTACACTTACAAGACTCTGAAGTTAAGCGATGTGCGGCCAGATTATCAAAGTGAAAGGGAGCCATCTTCATTTTCTAGCATATAAAAAAAATAGTAATAATAAAAAATTCTTATATTCCCTTTGCTTAACCCCTAGTGCCTCGCGAAAAGCGAAAATTTTCTTTGTCAACCCCTATCCAAGACTGTCCTCCCCACACTGGGGCAGACAATAGTTAAAAACTCTAGGAATGGTATCCACCCCTACTATGCTAAGGTAGTATCGAAAACTCTATAGATCAAGCAATCTAATTAAAATTGAAGAGAGGCCCTCATTTCATTTCCCATACAGTCAGAAGCAACCCATTGCCAAAGCCGTTGTGCCATTTATCCTTTTCTAGAAAACCCCAACCTAGGGATCACCACCCACATTGGGTTAGATTGAATTGCCAAGGAAAAAGTCTAAGAAAAAATGGTTGAAGAATTATTCGTTTCATAAAAAGAAAGGAAAAAGATAAAAAGGACAAAGCGAAGGAAAAGAGTTGCCAAGGGGCAAGATACCAAAATGAAATAAAATAAAATAAAAATAAAAAATAATAAAAAAATATCTAAGGAAAGGCCTGAGGAAAACCATGATTGAGTCATCTTCAAAAGCACAATAAGAAGATCGAAAGAGCAGAGAGTCATGTTTATCTCAAAAAGCATATAGAAAGGGGGAAAGAAAAAAGTCATTTTCACCATGAGAAGTGTATTTTAAAGGTGATCCTAGGTTACAAAGAAACCTAGTAGAAACAATAGGTTCGAGCCTTTACCCTTTCTTGCAAAACCCCAAAACCATGGCCTACATTACAACCCTACTAAAATCCACTCTGATTGAAAAAAGATTGCTTGATCTAAAAGAGCTAGACACGCTGCCAAAGCCAAGAAGGACGCTAACCCTACTGAAAAATAGTCAAGGATGGCATGGATCTAAGCCCTATTGAAAACAACATTGAATTTAAGCCTATATATCTCGTTATTTCCAAAACCCTATAACCTAGCCTACATTACGGTCCTAAACAAAGTCTCCTCGGATTGAAAGGACTGGCCGCTTATCGCTCTATTGAAGGTTGGGAAAGCTGCTGCTAAAACCCTGAGGGTTGAGAATTTTAGCCCAATAATCATATACACTAACCCCGATGCAGAGAGTCAGAGGTGATCAAAAGGTTGAGAAAGGTGCAAAGTGCTATCATCCAATCAAGGTAAAGTTAAGCCACAGGAGAGGTTAGACCCCCGAAAAGGAAGGAGTTACCATTTCAAAGATATCGAGTTCGACAATACTCCTTGTCATTCTTTTAGTTAATGTATTTCTAATATGTGAAAAAAAAATAATAAAAAAATTGGCATAAGCATCATATATATAGGATATAACTCTATGTAAAAACAGAAGTTACCAACATCAACTTGTGTAATAGATATATAACATCATCATCCATCACATGCATCTGATCATATACCTAGTTGAAAAAAATCAATCATAAATGTCTCCACTTATTCATGCATTTAAATACCATAAATATCTATCTTTGTACAGAGCTTACAAAATAAAACTGTCTAAGATAAATACATCTCAGGGACAAGGGGCAAAAGAAGACCGTAGTCTCCACAAGGGGCATCTATCACAGGTCAAAGTCGATGTCATCTAGATCGAAATCCCCGAAACCCAGCATCAAAGGAGGCAGATAGCTACTCAAAGCACCAGCGTTCTGTAAAGAAGACAGAACCAAAATCAGCCACATAAAAAAAAAAAAAAAAAAAACTAGACAACAGCAGAGTGAACAGAAGAAGCAAAGAAAGAACAACATACCTTGCCACCACCCAGCTGAGATAACCGAGTCGTCAGAGAAGCTACCTCGGCCTGATATTGATCCCGCTCCATCTGGTACTGATCCTTCTGGTCTCTCACAGGAGTAAACTCAGCCTGGGGCATATATCCTCCGACATGACACCACAAGTCAACCACCTCCTGGCCCACAAGCTACCCACCGACTACTACCTCAAACTAGGTGAAGGCACCAACAAAATGAGATGCAAAGTGCGCAGCAAAATCTGTATCCGGAGGAAGCAGGAACTCGGCACCCGGCTGCCGCTCCTGATAGGGGATAGGCACTCCCGCCGCCAAGGCACCAAACATATACTCTGGTGGAGCTCCTGCTGATCGGAACTCCTCATGAAACTATCGCCAGTGTCGCTCTCCAAGATACGACTCCCAAGTATCATCACTGAGAAAAACAGTCCTCGACAAGGATAGTGGGACCAAGTACTGTACAGTCTCATAATGAACTGATCCAATGAAAGGCCGCCAAGTCACATCCCTTGCCTCAATTAGCTCCAGGTTAGCCCGGAGCGTCACAAAATCAGTAATCTTCGATTGCTGGGCTACCCGGTCACGAGCCCACCTCAAAGCTCGAGGAAAAAGGTCGTCCTCGACAACTGCAGGGTGACGAACAGGAAGGTAATCGTAGCTCCACCAGACAAGAAAGGACCAGAAACTAGTTATGCTGCCCCAACGGGAAGAAGTCCAAACCCACATCGATCGAAGAAAGAAGTCAAAGGAGAAGGACCCCTAATCCAGCTCTGATAAATCCCCAAGATCAGCTACTATACTCACCAACTGAAAAGGCACGAGCAACTTGTTGTTGTTGCAGAAGCAGCTAAAGATGATGTACAAAACAAGTCGCCATCTCATAATGTCCCGCCTGGCAGGCGATGGCTCAGTAGCAAAGGTACGGTCATCCTGACTAAGCCAAGAGACTGGGAAGGCAGAACGCTTAGGAGGAGGCAAGTCCAACAAAATGCATGCCTCGTCTCTACCAACTGACTATAGAGTGAATCGCCAGCCAACGAAGGAAAGCCCTGTGATGATCACCCAATCCAAGGGAGTGGGACCTAACTCGAAATCGACAAAATGGAAGGTCCCAGTCTCTCCAAACCACCGCTCAACCAGCACTAGTACCAAATGTCGGTTCAGGCTGTTAGCCTGTAATCCCATGAAGGCTCCGAATCCGATCTCAGTTAAGAAGGCACGATATGATGGGGCAGCCCGCTGCATAGGCATAAAAACCTAATAAACAACCCCTCTAAAAGTTGTGTATCCGAGGAGGGGGCAAATGTTGTCTAGAATATACGCTGGGATGATAAGTAAGATCCCTGAGCGGTGGGATGTCCGGTACCTCCAGGTCACCCAAGTCAGCATCCATCTGCCTATGTCTGGAGGAAGCTCTCTCATAACCAGTCACCTGATCCCGAAGGCCCTGTACCTCCTCAACACCAATTTCCTCCACAAAGGCCTGCTCAACCGGAGGAAAGGGGTTAAGAGGAGGTCTACTCCCCTGTCCGCTCTGACTGGAAGAGGCCCGTCTGGTAGATCGTCGGCTACCTTTAGATCGACTGAAACTACCGGTGGAATCTGTCCGAGCCGCCTTCCCGGAGTGACATCTCCTCTCAGAACCATCATTACCCGCATCTGCCATCCTGAAAAAGTAAGCCAAGGTAAAAGGTGTTAACATACCGTACATGCAAATAAATAATAACATAATAAAGTAAAACAAAATAAACAACAAACAATAAAAAGTAATAAAAGGAGTTCAAATGATAAGTCAAAATAAATTTCCTACACCTTTTGATTTTCCAACTTCAAATCAAATCTCAAGGGTTTTTTGTCTTTTTCCTTCAAAATGATTTTATTTCTAAACCTTTTCCAACTCTTTCCCTAATTTCTAAAAATTTTGGCAGAGTTTTGTTTAAAAATGGTCCCTACAACACCCACAACATCAACAAAAAACACAAACCGTGCACTTCACAACGTTACAATCACATAAAATCAGCACCCTCGTGCACTTTTTAATTTTTCAAAATTTTCAAAACCTATGTTTTATTTTTCTAATACATCAGTGGTTTTCAAAGTTATCCTTAAGTTTCTTAAAATCATTTCAAATGTTTTCTAAAATATTCCTAAATTTTTCAAAATTTTAAACTCCAAAAATTCCATCAATTTCTTAAGTTTTTCAATTTTCCTAATTTTCTAAGTATTTTCCTATTTTTTCAAAAATAAAAAATTCACCAAGTTTTCAAAAAATCACAAAACTTCACACAATTGGTAAACACATTTTTCTAAGGAACATGGCAAAAATTTAGCTAGAAAACCTAATGCCCAAGCCTGTAGGAACAAACTCCCAATTCTTGCAGAAAACTCTATTCACATCATCACGTAAAATCACTCAAATTCAATCAAAAAAGCACCAAAATGCAAAAATAACATCACCATAATGTTCAAAATATATCAAAACATTAATTTCCACTGTTCACATAACTTAAACGGAATTCTATACATCAAAATCAACAGAAATTTGAAAACTCACATTTTGGAGTTCTCCGGTGAAATCTTCCCTTCTGGTGACTTTTCCGGTGACGTGGTTTCCTTTCGGCAATCACCCATGGTTTCCAAGAAGTGCTCCTTCAAGGTTCAAGTCAGTTTCCCCACAAACACTCTCAATTTTTCATAAACTCTTTCAAAATGCCGTAAGTATTTGAACAAGAATTTTTCTGGTTTTAATCCCAAACCTGGCGCCACTAGTAGAGGCGCCATGCTAAACTTTCCACAGGCACCACTAGCAGTGGTGCTAGTTGCCAAATTCTGGGTAGCTTTGCCCTTTTTCCCGCCAAAACTCGTTTTCAAAGGCCTTTTTGGCCCAATATCCATTTTTGAACCTCCGTTGTTGAAAAAAAAATCCCAAAGTCTGTCTTTCCGACCGCCTCATGGTTAACATGGGACTCTTACTTTATCGTTTTCTGTCTTCGACACCCAAAGACAGAAAAAGAGGGGCAACTGTAAGCACCTCATTTTTGACCGCTCGGCAGTCTACAGTCCGTCCAGACTTGTATTCAAGTCAATGCGGACATATTTTGAGTCAAATCAACTTTCCAAGTCTAATCCCATCTTTCCATCGCTTCGCGGGCCCACCAGGCCCACGTAGAAACAAAATGACCAAAATGCCCTTGTGGGCGTTGTTCGGTCCAATCTCGTAGGCGCGTCTTTCTGAAGACGGTAAGTTTCCTTTCCAATTTCAAATCAGGCACGTCTTTCTAAAGACGGTAAGTCCCCTCTCCATTTCCAATAGGCGTGTCTTTCTGAAGACGGTAAGCCCCCTTTCCAATTCCAACAGGCTCGTCTTTCCGTAGACGGTAAGTCCCCTTTCTAACCCCTTTTCCAATTCCAATTCCAATTCCAATTCCAATCCCTCTCTCGAGAAAGCTGATTTCTCGAGACGGTAAGTCTATCCAATCAGGCACATTTTTCGAAAAAAAGTTTCTTTAGAACGGTAAGTCCCTTTAAGCCTGTCGACCGGAATGAGACCCCAAGTCCCCTAGATGGTAGAATGGTCCATCTTTGGTGCCTGCTAGCCCGCTAATGCAGAAATGTCTGTTTCGGCATGCCTTTCGAGAAAGTTGAATTCTTAGGCGCTAAGTCCCTTTAGCAGCTTCCCGAGATCAGGCAGTCACGGGAATGATCGCGAACCGTCAGAGTAACAAAAGTACTCGTAAACATCGTAACCGTCAAAATAGCGAAATTACTCACAAACAGGTCGATATAGGGAATTGTCAACAAACCCCTGTATCACGAGACAACCGTCAGAATGGCAAAAACACTCAAAACTCAGGTCAACACTAGTGCCTGCTAGTCCACTTCAGTGAAAAATAACCAAACTGCCCCTAGGGCCATTTTTCGGCACGTTTCTCGAGAACACACCTAAGTCCTGAGAATGCTAAGTCCACCCTTCTAAGATTGTCTTAAAAGCAATCAGGCATGATTAGGTGCCTTCTAGTTAGTTTCGGACCAATTCCGAGACTTTCCAGTCAAGATGACCATTTTGCCCCTAGGCATCCGAATGCCTCGGGGACCACACCTGCTCTAGGTATCAAACTAGTAGCCTTTGGGAACATTCTTAATAATGTTTCTAAATCTCAAGTCTTCTTCCGAGACATTCTGAGTCTGTACCGGTAGCTTTCCTGCCCGGTCAACCCTTCCGACAAATCTTGCCATTCTTTTTCAAGTCTACTACCTCTAGGACAATGTTTTAGGTGTTCCTGTCCCTTTTCGGCCCATCGGGTCATTCCCAGCCCCTTCGAATCATTCCCGGACCTTTCGGAGTCACTCCTAGTGAAGCCAGGTTAAAAATTGCATGGTAGTCACTAGTACAGGCACCCAAATCTTCTTAAGATACGTTTCTTGCCGACCTTAAAACTTTCCTAACTGGCTGATGGCAAGCCAATATTTGGCCTAGCGCCACTGCAACAGGCGCCAGTGCATTCCCTTGTCTATGTATACAGAGCCTCTTCCAGTGTGAAAGAGGTCCGCAAACTTAGTTTAAAAACCTTACTTTTCGATATACAAAGCTCGTAGCCTCTCTAAACCCTTGTCTCCTTAGGTTTTCCCAACCCTAGCCTCCATACACAAACCCTAGCCTCCTATACACTCACGTACACTTCTACACACTCATACACTAGCCTCCAAAGCCTCCTTTGAAGACTTAAAGTGCTGCAATCTGAAGTTTTGAAGATTAAAGACAAACTCTTGAAGATTGAAGTAAAGACCAAAGCAAGACAAGCAAAGCAAAGCAAAGCACGCAAAGCTAAGCAAAATAAAGAAGACACAAGGTAGGCTTCTTATTTACGTTTACGCATCTTCCCCCCTCTCTTCTCTCTCCTAACCCACTTGGGTTTTCTTCTATTTTAATCCCCCATCTTCTTCCCCCCTTTTCTTGCATGCTTGAAATAAAGGAATTCCCGATCCATGTGTAGGATTAGGCTATTGGAGAGTCACCGTGTCGGGAGCTTTCTTTTAATCTAACAGGAGACCATAAGGGTTCAGCCCTCTTGATTATGTGGTGAAGCCTTTAACCTTGTATGTTCACGACCCTCGTTGCATTGTGCATATCATGATCTTGCATTCCTCTAAAGTTTGTTTTAAACTTGTTTTCAAAAGCTTGCATTAACATGATTTTCAAAATTGCATCAAAATCTTCTTTTTCAAAACTTATTTTCAAAATCACAATCCTAAGGTGATTCTAGCCTTTCCATGGCTAGGGTTGCTTTAGGAAAGTGTTACATTTAAAGTGGCCAATATGGTCCATATTTTCAAAACCTTTGTTGTTTTCAAAACCACTATCTTAAAGTGGTTCTAATCTTCTTATGGTTAGAATTGCTTTAGAAAAGTGAGATATTTTATATACTTTCTAAAAACTCTTCTCAAAAATCAACTCTTAAAAATCTCTTTTCCAACATGCTTTCCATAAACTCTTTCCAATCTTCTTTCCAAAATTGTTTTCAAAAGCTCCTTCCAAAAACTGTTTTCAAAAACTCCTTTTCGAATTCCTTTCCAAAAAAGCTCTCTTCAAAATTCATTTACTAAAAACACTCCCTAGTTTTCCTTATTAGAAAACTCTCTTCCCTAAAAGCTCTTTCCAACAATCTCCTCTCTATGATTTCCTTCCAAAAACTCTCTTTTCAAATTTACTTTCTAGAAACTCCTCTCTAGGATTTTCTTTCATAAATCTCCCTTTCTAAAAACTCACTTTCCAAAAACTGTTTCCTTATAGTCCAAGTTAAACCCTAGAACCTATGTTTAGGAAACCTTAATTTTCCTTCCCAAAAGCATGACTTCCAATCCCTTATTTTGGCCTCAAAACCTAGGTTTCCAAAACCTCTTGTTTTCTACATTAAAACTATATATATCTCCAAAACCTATTTTCTACGCCAAAACTATAGCCTTCCAAATCTAGGGTTTCTAAAACTTCCTCTTCCAAATCCATGCCAAATCCAATCTCCCGTTTAGGAAACAAATCCTATCCTCCGTTTTTTAAAACAAAATCAAAACATCTCTTTTTAGAAACAAAATCTCTTCCCTTGTTTTAGGAAATAGGAATCTTAATCCTTTCTAGTCCATATCTTTCCTAATTCAACTCCTTCCTAATCTAGTACTTTCCTAAACCTTAAGTTTTCTAAACTTAAATTTTTAAATATTTCCTTAAACTTTATGCTTTCAAACATTTCTTAATTCCATCCCTTTCTAAATCTTAACTTTCAAACCCTTCTTAAACTCAAAACCTTTCCTAATTTCAAAAATTTCTAGAACTCAAACTTTGAATCTTTCTAGAATTTTAAACCTCCCTAAACTTCAAATCTTTCCAAATCTAAAACTTTCTAAATTCTAAGCTTTCTAAATTCTAAACTTTCCAATTTCAAAACATTCTAAATTCAAACTTTCAAATTTTAATACTTTCTTAAAACAAAACATTTCCTAATTTCGAAACCTTTCCTAATTTCAAAACCTTTTCTAATTTCAAAACTTTCCTAATTTGAAAACTTTCTTAAAATGAAACTTCCCTAATTTCAAAACTTTCCTAATTCAAAAACTTTCCTAAAGCGAAACTTTCCTAAAATGACACTTTCCTATTTTGAAACTTTCCTAATTCGAACCTTTCCTAAATCTAATCTTTTCTAAAACTCTTTTAAGTCAAGTCGAATTTTTCTGAAACCCTTCCAATTCAAATTTTTCCTAAGTCTCCTCTATTTCCTAAGTCTAGGTTTTCTAAATCTCAATCTTTCCAAAACAAGTCCAAATCTTTTTTCCAAGTTCTATTTTTCTCAATCAGAGTCTAAGCCTTTCAATTCGAAATTTCAAATTCCAATCTCTTATTCTAAGTTCAAATCAAATCCTTTTTCCAAGCAAAATCTCTTTCTTCCAATCCAACCTTCTACCTTCTATCGAACTCTTGTCCGAACTACGACTGACCTGATTCCTTAAAAAGGATAAGTAGGCAACCTCATGGGTGCGGTAACAACCTTTTTCAAATTTCTATTTTCCACAACCTTTTTCAAAATTTTATTTTTCATAATCTTTTTCAAGCTTTTATTTCCACAACTTTTTTTCAACTTCCAATTCCATGATTCATTTCAAACTTCCAATTCCAGATTTCTATTTCCAAATCTCTATTTCTAATCTCCAAAACTTTCTTTTAAAATCAAATCTATCTTTTCAAATTCATTCCAATTTCTTTTCAAATTTTTTTTTCAAATCAAATCAAATCTATTTCCATATCAAATCTTTCCATTGTATTTACATATCATGCATCATGTTAGTTTCTTTGCAAACATTCTTTTTTTGAAGTGGATAGGATTGAACATTTGTTAGTCGAAGACTCTCATAGGTGAATCTAGGGTAGATAGATATGTAGGTACCGCAAGGGTAGGGTAGGGTGATGGCTTAGGGCGTCTTCCCTACACGTAACCAACCTCCGAACCTAGGATCACTGTTTTCAAAGACCAAAATGGAGTTTATTTTCAAAAAGGGCTTAAATGTTTTCTAATGGTTGCCAAACAACCTGTTTTCTTAAAAGCCCTCTCTTGAGGTAGTATTTTCAAAAACGCTAACTGTGATCCTCAGATTATGCTTAGTTTTTAGGTGACTTAACTCACCTTAATCAAGTTAGGTGGTGACTCCAAATGTTTTCCAAAATCCCTTTATTCAAAGATATTTTTAATTCAAACCTAGTTGCACTCATTCTTCTAGGAGGGTGAGTTATAACGAGAGAGTACAGTGTTTTTCCCGCTCGTGTGTGTATTCCTTGAGTGCAAAAAATCTGGGCACGACAATGATCTTTCTATCCCGCCTAGAAATAACCTATGTGGGAAAAGAAAAAACGTCAACCTCCTGGCAGGATATTATCACCTAGCCACAATCTCGACTCCATGTTGCGACACTACTTAACCCTCAACCTTGTACCAACCCACCACCCCCCCCCCCCCTCCCGCTGCCCCAAGAGGATGCGAATCAGACACAGGTTGAAGTCGCGACAATGATCTCTCTATCCCGCCTAGAAATAACCTATGTGGGAAAAGAAGAATGTCAACCTCCCGGCAGGATATCATCACCTAGCCACGATCTCGACTCCATGTTGCCACACTACTTAACCCTCAACCTCCTACCAACCACCCCCCCCCCCCCCCCCCCCCCCCCCCCCCCCCCCCCCCCCCCCCCCCCCCCCCCCCCCCAGAGGATGCGGATCAGACACAAGTTGAAGTCAGTTATGTTCTTTCTCAAGAGAAGGTAAAAAAAGAAAGTCAAAACTCCACCCTCCTCGAATGCTCTCGAGATGCAGTTTACTAGCAACTTTGTGAATCTGGGCATCTGGCTTTAGGGCCTCCTAAGCTTACTTTTGAACCTAAAGGTCATAACATCCAAAGTTGCCACACCCTAAAGCACAAGATCCAAAGTCTTAGTGACCCCCAAGTTATGAACCTGATAGGAATCATTACTATAGAATTCAACCCACTACCCTTACAATCGTCTACACTAGCGACACCTAAGGTACCTGCTTTTGAGTTAGTTTGGGCTTTGTCATACGCTAGACTTAAAAGAGCAAGAGGGCAAAATTGACCCTTTACCCAACTGGCTTGCACCCAAATAGATGCTTACAATGACTTGCAAAAAGCTCGATACCTGTGCCCAATACCAACTACGCCGCTGTGTAAACCTTTACCACGCCCTTTCAACTCAACACTCAAGTGCTCATATCACTCAGGTAGACTAGGCCATGACACAGAAAGTTGCCAATCTCTGAAATACAAAATCCAAGATCTAATAGATGCCAAAATTGTTGAAATCAAGGAAGTGAACCCGATCCCCGCTATCCCCGCCAATTCGCAACAAGATCACACCGTCAATGTAATCATGGAAGAGGAAATCAACAACAGTATCATCCTCAGCAGTTCCCCAAATGTCACGAAAGATCTGTCAATTTGCCATACGTTGTCTGGTGATGTGTCTAGCGAATGGAACACCAAATAGGTTGATATAGTCCCAAAACCCTATTAGGGGTTCTCACCAAAAGGCCCACAAGAAAAGGGATGTTTCCATAAAATTTGTCCATTTTCTCTCTATCTTTCTATTTCTTGCATATCTTATTTAAATGAACATTGCATGCTATGCAATCATGATTTGAAATGAAAAAGTAGTTTTCAGTTTATCCCCTTTGTCTCATACTCATGTGGATGATTATTGCTTTTAGGGATTGTTTCACATTTTGTAATGACTCGACTTGAAGGATGGGATAGCATGGGCAACCCATTCATAGGGGGTTAAAACCTTCAAAAGAAAAAGAGAGAGTGAGAGAGATGAGGAAGATAGACTTAATGAAGAACCGCAGAGCTTATTGAAGAGATGACACTTGAGTGATATCCTGACTAAGCGATTGGCAGCCGAGTCCTCAAAAGGATGAGAAGCCATTTTTCTATTTATCTAAAAAGAAATAAACACTATCCATTGCTCAACCCACTAGAGTCGTAATTGATTTCTATTCAGATATCCCCAAACGAAGAACCATCCTCCACACTAGGGTAAGCACAAAATAGTTGATTTGATAGAATATATATAGGGGTTTACTAGAAGAAACACACCAACTCTAGGAACATTGTCTAAATTTTGTACAAAGACTTTATGGACTAAGCAATTCAAGTTGAAAGGATGTAAGGCCCTCATTTCAACTACCATACAGTCGAAAAACATCCCATTGCAAAGCCCACTCAAGCTGGTTACATTTTTTTCAAGAAAACTAACCTAATGATCACTGCCCACACTGGGTTAAGGCAAAACCCTAAATGAGAACTAATGAAGTGCATGATGAAGATGTTAATTTTCAAGAGGATACGGTATCAACGACATCTCTAAGAGGAAGAATAAGAGCAAGTTTTTCAATGCAGAGAATAGTCTAGAAGAGAAATGAGTTAAAAACAAAAACGAAAAAAAGGTTTGTTTGTGGTGGTCGCCAAAAGATTTGTGGTGGTCTTCAAAAGAAGAATTGAAAAAGTTAGCATCTCTAAGAGTTGACTTAATAACAAATTTATTGATGAAAAATCCTAATCAGAAGGGAGAGAACGGTCCAGAAGAACAAAACGAGTAAGAAGGAAAGAAGAAAGAAAGGAATGGAAGTTAAATTGCCAAAGGTGATCACAGGTCTTTTGGAACCCCACTAGTGATAATGTTTGAGCCTTTATATCATTTCATTCATAAACCCCTTAACCTAGCCTATACTATGGTCCAAATCAAAGTCCTCTCTGACAAAAAAAAATTGCTTAATCCAAATAAGCCTGAATAATACCAAGACAAGTAGTTGAAAAAAAAAAGGAGAGAGATGGCTAGGAGGGCAAGGGCAACCTCATGCCCCAAGGTGTGTGTAAGCACCCCATTTTTGGCCGCTCTACAATCTCCGGTCCGATCGGACTCACATTCAAACCGACACAGACACATTCAAGCCAAAACAAGTTTTCCAGACTCAATCCAGTCAACCAATCACTTCGCGAGTCCACCAGGCCCAATGGAGGCAAAATGACCAAAATACCCTTGGGACATTGTAGCCCGCCAATGTAGAATGGTTGAAGGGGCATTGTAGCCAGAGAAAATTCCTTGGAATGGTAAGTCTTCAAGGTGGTAAAATAGTTCACCTTTGGCGCCTGCTAGCCCACCAATTTAGAATGTTCGTTATTCGACACATCTTTTGAAAAAGTTGATTCCTCAGACGATAAGTCTATCTAGCAACTTCCCGAGATTAGGCAATCGCCGGAATGAACACACACCGTTAGAGTGGTAGAAACACTCGCAAACATCGTAACCGTCAAAGTGGCAGAAACAGTTGCAAATAGGTCGATATTAGGAATTGCCAACAAACCTCCTATGTCACGGGACCGAACACGCCTCTTGGCCATGACATGTTTATCAAAGGATTGTCGCACCCAGATTTTTCGCACTCGAGGAATACTCACACAAGCGGGAAAAATGTTGTACTCTCTCATTAGAACTCACCCTCCTAGAAGAATGAGTGCGACTAGGTTTGAATTGAAAATAGATTTGAATAAAGGGCTTTTAGAAAAGATTTGGAGTCACCACCTAACTTGATTAAGGTGAGTTAGGTCACCTAAAAACTAAGCATAATCTGAAGACCACACTTAGGGTTTGAAAATATCTCCTCAAGAGAGGGTTTTTAAGACAACAGGTTGTTGGCAACCTTTGGAAAACATTTAAGCCCTTTTTGAAAAATAACTCCGTTTTTGGTCTTTTGAAAACAGTGATCTAGGTTCGGAGGTTGGTTACGTGTAGGGAAGACGCACGAAATCATCACCCTACCCCGCCTTTTTGGTACCTACATGTCAATCTACCCTAGATTCACCTATGAGAGTCTTTAACTAACTAATGTTCAATCCTATCCACTTTGAAAAATGATGTTTGAACAGAAACTAACATGATGCATGATATGCAAATGCAAGAAAAGAGATTTGGAAATAGATTTGAAAAGAGTTTGATTTGATTTGAAAAGAAAGAGATAGAAGCTTGAATTTGAAGATTGAAATTGAATTTGGAAATTGAAATTGAAGATTGAAAATAGGAATAGATCATAGAATTGGAAACCTGAAGAAAATTGTAGGATTGGAGATTGAAAAGAAATTGTAGAAATAGAATTTTGAAAAATGTTATGGAATTGAAAATTTGAAAAATGTGGTGACCGCACCCATGAGGGTTGCCTACGTATCCCTTTAGAGAAATCACGTCAGTCGTAGTTCGGACAAGAGTCTGATTGAAAATAGAAGAGTTGATTTGGAAGAAAGAGATTGAATTGGAAATTGGATTGGAAGATTGAGAGATTGAACTTTGATTGGAAGATTTGAAAAGACTGGTTTTAGGAAATCTAGACTTAGGAAAAAGAGGATTTAGAAAGGACTTGAGATTAAGAAAGATTGGACTCGAGTGTTGGACTTGGAAGATTGGAGAAAGATTGGAATTAGGAAAGGTTCGAATTAGGAAAGTTTCATTTTAGAAAAGTTTCGTTTTAGGAAAGTTTTGGTTTAGGAAAGTTTCAACTTAGGATGGTTTAGGAAAGTTTCAACTTAGGAAAGTTTTGAATTAAGAAAGTTTCAACTTAGGAAAGTTTTGAATTTAGAAAGTTTTCAAAATAGAAAAGTTTCGAATTTGGAATGTTTTGAAATAGGAAAGTTTTGAAAGTAAGAAAGTTTTGAGTTTAGGAAGGTTTAGGATTTAGAAAGTTTTAAAGTTTAAGTTTTAGAAAATCTTGAGATTAGGAAAGGTTGAGTTTAGGAAAGATTTGAAAACTTAGATTTGAAAAGTTAAGATTTGAAAAGGAAAAGAATTAGGAAATGGTTGAATTAGGAAAGATGTGGAAGTTAAGTTTTAAAATTTAGGAAAGATCTTTATGTTCAAGTTTTGGAAATTTAAGATTTAGGAAAGGAGAAGATTAGGAAGGATTTGAATTAGGAAAGATTTAGACTAGGAAGGGTTAAGATTCCTATTTACTAAAACAAGGGATTGGATTTTGTTTCTAAAGGGAAGATTTGATTTTATTTCAAAAAATGGAGGATTGTATCTAATTTTCTAAACGGAAAGATTGGATTTGGCTTTCTATAGTGAAGATTTGATTTGACAAGAATTTGAAAAATGAGGTTTTAGAAACCCTAGATTTGGAAGTGTATAGTTTTGACATAGAAAATAGGTTTTGAAAATATGTATAGTTTTGATGTAGAAAACAAGAGGTTTTGGAAACCTAGGTTTTAAGGCAAGTTTGAAAACCATATTTTTGGAAAGAAAATTAGGGTCTCCTAATTGTGGGTTCTAGGGCTTGATTTGGACATCAAGAAAAGAGACTTTTGGAAAGTGCATCTTTGAAAACGAAGATTTTTAGAAGGAAAAAATCTGGAGAGGAGTTTTTAGAAAGTGAATTTGAAGATAGAGTTTTTGGAAAGAGATTTTAAAAAGGAAGTTTTTGGAAAGTGCGCTTTTAAAAACGAGTTTTTAGAAGGAAGATTTCAGGAAGAAAGTTTTTAGAAACATTTTTGGTAGAAGATTGTTAGAGAGAGTTTTTGGAAATATTCTTAGGGAGCGTTTTTAGAAAGTAAATTTTGGGGAGAGTATTTTGGAAAGGAGTTGAAAATGGGAGTTTTGAAAAATAGATTTTTGGAGGGAGTTTTTGAAAACAACTTTGGAAAGGAGAGTTTTAGGAAAGTATGCTGAAAAAGAGATTTTTAGGAAAAGAGACTTTTGAAAAGAGAGTTTTTAGAAGGTATAAAAACATCTCACTTTCCTAAAATGATTCTAACCATAAGAAGGCTAGAACCACTTTAAGAAAGCGGTTTTGAAAACAGCAATATTTGAAAATATGGACCATAAAAGCCACTTTAAATGTAACACTTTCCTAAAGCAACCCTAGCAATGCAAAGGCTAGAATCACCCTAGGATTGTGATTTTAAAAACAAGTTTTGAAAAGGAGATTTTGATACAATTTTGAAAACAAGTTTAATGCAAACTTTGAAAATGAGTTTGAAAACGATTTTTAGAAAATGCAAGATCTTGATATGCACAATGCAAATTTAGGGTCGTGAACATACAAGGTTAAGGCTTCACTACATATTCAAGGGGGCCGGACCCACGTGATCTTCGGTTAGCCTAAAG